>CACVBM020000876.1:0-116374 GCA_902728155.2 Microthlaspi erraticum
GGTTTGGGTGAAAATCTGAGACGTAATTTTATAGAGATATAGAAATTGTTCGGGTTTCTTTGAAAATTTATGTTCGGGTTAAATTCAACTTTTTT
The DNA here is from genome assembly GCA_902728155.2 of Microthlaspi erraticum. Classification (NCBI taxonomy): domain Eukaryota; kingdom Viridiplantae; phylum Streptophyta; class Magnoliopsida; order Brassicales; family Brassicaceae; genus Microthlaspi; species Microthlaspi erraticum. The sequence continues at coordinate 96 of CACVBM020000876.1, forward strand.
TTTCAGTTTAGAGTTTTCCGGATTTTTTAGATTTCTGGTTTTCGGGTTTAGATATATTAAAAAAATTGAGTATTTTAAAATTTTGATTAGGTATTGGGATCGGGTTCCGGGTGAAAAGGTTTCTAGATTTTTTTGTTCAGTCAGGGTTTTCGGGATTTTTTTGATTTCGGATTTTCATGTTTAAACCTATTAAAAAAATTTGGGTTTTTAAATTTTTTGATTTGGGTTTGGATTTAGGGTTTAAATTTTCTACACAAAACAACAACGTCACACCGCACAAACGTGCGGGTACTCTACTAGTATTTATTCATTTGAGTTGGTTTAATATTCCTAAGATTTTTCCTAATTTGAAAACTAATTCTGGTTTTTTTTAATTTTGATTTTTTTTTTAATAAGTGAAAAAGACAATAAAACTATTATCAGTTTTTAATATTAATAATGAAAAAAAAAAGACAAATTCTTATTTACTTAAGATATAAAAATATATAATGAATTTAGATATATATGAGATATTTTTGAAAAATAATTTAGATATTTTTTAATAAATATTTAAATTTGGATATATACATGTTATTTTCAAAATATATTCATGTTTATCATAGATATGAACCAAACTCTATAAATAGATACACATAAATATCATTAAGAGGTCCTATCGTTACCTGATATTCAATACTCTTTCCAAGTACAATACGTTTGCTACCTTTGTTAAGCAAGTGTTACTATGATCTTATAATGTTTTTTTCTTTTTAACCTTGACCTTATATATATATATATTATTTGCAATATGTAGACAATTGAAAATGGTGACTAATGATTATTTGGATGTGTGTTATGGAACTTACCAACATGATACATATTTCTTTTAAGCAGCTTAGTTTTTCATATATATGATATTCAATCCAAACCATGGAAACTCTAATGAAAGAGATTAGATATTTACAAGCAGGTGGCAAAAATCAGAATCCTTTGATACATACAATTTTTGTTTTGTTTTACTAGATATATTTATCCCAAAAAAAAACTATTTACTATTTCTGTTATAATTTACATGAACATATTTTTTTGTATGCAGAAGTATGCCGATCAATTTACTCCTTGAAATCTATAGAAGAATGTTCAGTGAACAAAAATCTAAAACATGTCTTTGATTTTGCAAAGATTACTAGGGATTATTAAAAAAAAAATCAAAGCTGCGTCTAAAGATTTTTCAGTCGATATTGTTGACAGCTTTGATCTCCTTTTCATAATCCCTACTCATCTTTGCAAAATCTAGCACATGTGTTAGATTTTTGTTCACCGAACTTTCTTCTATTTTCAAGAGAGTAAACTGATCGGCATATTTCTTCACACAAAAAAAATATGTTTATCTAAATTATAACAGTAATACTACTTTATATAGTTTTTTTTTGAGATAAATATAGCTAGTAAAACAAAAATTGTTAAAGAATTTTGTGTATGTACCAAAGGATTCAAATTTATGTCACCTACTTGTAAAGATCTAAGTATCTAACCTCTTTCGTCAAAGTTTCTAGTTTGGATTGAGTATCATATATGGAATAACTAAGCTTCTTAAAGGAAATATGTATTATGTCATTAAGTTTCATAATACAAACATCTAAATAATCATTAGTCACCATATTCAATTGTCTATATATTTGATACGAAATTGAGTACATGGGCAGCTAATGAAGGGTTGAGGTTTTATGAGGCTTGGCTTGGCTTGGTGTTTGATTCCCTCGCCGTGGGCTTTGACCGTTCTTTCTCAATCTCTTTTTTTCGGACGTTTGGCTCAGTCCTTAGAGGGTGCCGGAAAGTGGCGTTTGTTTGTAATCGGTAACTGGTTTAAACAACGTCTGTTATACCCCGTGTATGTGTGAGGTATGTCTGTTCTGAGGCGTATTCCACAAGACGGTACCTTCCATCAAGAAGGTCCTATCCATCGTCTGGCAAAGAGAACCCACAAGAAAAAAAGAAGGGCTGATCTGAGAATTACTTTCAAGAGCTTCTATTAGCGAAGCATCGATCAGTCCCGGGGTTTGGTCAAGTTGTGATGGGATTCGGACCTTTGACTATCTCCATCGGTCGGTTCATCCTAGTTATGCAAAAAAAACCGCGTTTGCATGGTCTCGGGACCAGCTTCTTCATCAGATTCGACCTCGTACCCATACTTAGTATGCCCAAATAATATATATAAGGTCAAAGTTAAAAAGGAGAAAACATTAGAATAATCATAGTAACACTTAGAGCATGTACATCGCATATACCTTTAAGAATTTCTTTAAAATTGTTTTTCTTTTTAATAATGATTTTCGTAAAAAAACAAAAAAACATTACACCCAATCGGGTTATGACACATGACAAAACTGTGTCAGAGAAACGGTTTCCAGATCTCTTCCAGAAGAGACTTCTCTTTCTCTATCTCTCCACCTAGATAAATGTTTTATTTTTTATTTTCTTTTGGGCTAAAGAAACCCACACAATATGTTACTCAACAAAGGTAATAAAGATACATATTTGGAAAGAGTATTGGACTATAGACAACATTAGTTAATGATAAGGTCTTGATATTTATGTGTATTTATCTATAGAGTTTGATTCATATTTCTGATAAATATGAATATATTTTATCCAAGTTTAAATATTTATTAAAAATATCTAAATTATTTACTAAAAATCTCTCATATATATCTAAATTCAATTTTTATATATCTTAATTAAATAAGAAATTGTCTTTTTCTCATTGTTAATTTCAAAAACTGATAATGGTTTTATTGTCTTTTCACTTATTAAAAATATTATTTTTCAAAAAAAAAAAAACCAAGGTTAGTTTTCAAATTAGAATTTTTTTTATGAATATTAAGCCAACTCTCCCTTCATTTAATCCATGAATTTTGTTTTATTTTATTTTAATGCTTTGAATGGATTATTTTCAGTTTGAATAACTAGGCGTCTAAGAAGTAATCGCCACAAAAGCTGGCAGTCACCTTGACCGTTTTTTAGAACACTGCTCATAGGCTGATGAAACGTTACAACGTATATATTATGGTTCACAGAACATGAGCGTGATGACTTTAGTAAACTATAAAGGATTATAACATTCACTATGATTTGGTTTTGTTCTTGCACGTAAGAGTTTATAAATAGCGCATATAGATCAGCTCCGGTTCTTTAGATGCTACCGGATGCTTTGCATTCTTCTAGTATATTAAGCAAGTGGTGTTCAGGTGCGCTAAGCGAAGGCGAGAAGAGACGTTTGGGATTGCATTGGCTAGTCCCTGATGGTTTCGTAACAGAGCCATCTGATTCTTCACCCATTCCATCTTGAACAATCGCCAAATCGCCTCGCCTCCTCATCGAAGACGACACTCTCTCTTTCCAAATTCTCCCTTCCTGTGCTTACACAATAGAAGATCGTTAAACTTTCTAATAAACACTCCAATGATTTTCAGTTTTTTTTTTTCACAAGAAAGAAGTCATTTTCTATGTTCTTGGGACTTCAAGAAATAGATGATGTAAATTAATAGGTCGTACGTTGAGAATGGATGGCTCCGGGAGTGGACATTGGATGGGTTGATCGTCTTCCAAGGGCTCCATCGGGTGATCCACCGGTTTAAACTCTGTTACTTCTTCGATCCCATGCGTTGAACTGGTTTGGGTGTTAATTGAAGCAACAAGATCAGAAGTACTTGGAGGCAATGCTCCCCTCTCATCCTGATCATAGGTCAAGTATAGCTTGAAACCAGTTTCTTGATTTAGAAGCAAAACACTATCTCATATTCAACCATAGCTTGAAATTAGTCTATTGAAGGGAAATCAGATTACAAAAAAGAAGAAGCAGAGTATGAACAAAAGAATGTTAGCTTGAACTAATGAAGGTGTTCAAAAAAATTCAACTGAAAATATGGAAAACAAGCAACCCTAGATTTCCACATCCACTTTGAGTCTAGTTTTGTTAGGTCAGAGCAAAATATATAAAAAAACATGCTTGAGATCTTAACCAAAAAAAAACAAAACAAATCTGCTTGAAAAGCATCATACTAAGAAGGAATCACTATGAAGAATTGAAGATAAAGCTCAAGCTGCACAAATCTAACAGGGAAAATAAAATCTTGTTCCATATAACTTGAAGCTTCAGGAGCAAACTATTAAAGACAATAGATGGAAAAAAAAATCTTTTAAGTTTTCTTTGAACCTAAGGTCCCATGAAACCTCAAGTGGAATCAGACACGTAAATAGAAAGGAGAACTTACGATGGAACTCTGTGTTCGTCTAAGGCCGCTTCTACCAACAGAAAATCTGGAGAAAATACCAACCATGATATTGAATTCGTTTTTTTTTTCTTTTGTTCCTTTTTCTTCCTAGAGCTCCGATTTTTACGCTTGGAAAGACGAATCCTCCTTAATCTTGACTTTTGGATTTTCTCAAAAGAAAACAGTAGAAGAAAGAAAACTTGTCCGAAGAGTATAGATTCTCCAAAGCACCAAAGGAGAATAACAAAAAGATGCTACAAAGATGGCTTGTTTAAATCTCCAGAATATCAAAGTGGACTGAAGATAAATGCTTTAAGCTTTGCTTGGCTTCAATAGATTCTCCGTCCTCTAGTTTTCTTCTTCAACTTTGCTTTGAAAACTAATATTGTTACTGATTCATTGCTTTATAAAAATGAAATAATTTCTTTATTGGCTTATAGTAAGCAAATGCACTGTTTTCTGGTTAAGCTATATTGTTCTTTAAAGAATAAAGTATTCATATAATTCACATCGAGAAAGCTACAAATCAACTGGTAGGGTGGTTGTTTAATTTGATTATAATAAATTAATAATAATCAAGTTATTAAACCAGCTCAACACCTCATGTGTTAGAAAAGTATTGTAGGACCCGATTTTCTTTTTGTTATTTATTATTTGATGTTTAAATTTTTTAATGTTACTTTTTATTGATAAATGCTACATTTTACAAACTTCAAGAAAACAATCAAAATTAAATGACTACTTAAATTAATTTTGTTTATTATTTTTGATATAAAAAGAAAAATCATTAATAACAAACCATTATAAAATTCTTCATATGTGTGAAAAACTTTAAACATCAAATATGGTGGAACAGAGGGAATATAAACTATTCTTTAATCAAATTAATGCAATGACATATTTTGTAAATTGGCTAGTAAAGACTATATTAAGTTAACTAATAATGACATATCTTAAGTTAAATAGTCTAGTAATTGACATATTTCATAAAATGTAATCATGTTTGTGAATTTTTTTTGTAAAATTGTAAGCTGTTTTCTATCACCACCCCAATGCATCTTTTACTTTATGGGATATTGTGTAATCAATTAAACTGTACAATTTTTTTCAGCATTAGTTAGATTATGTTTAATTTATTTTTTAAATGATATTTTATTAAAGAAAATTAGTTTCCTTCAGAGGAGTAAATATATTGGGGATAAAACAATTAACAGCTACATATAAAACAATTAAAAGTTAGTTGGGCCTAATTTTTTGTGTGTGGTTGGGCTAAAGCTAAAAACAATGACAGCCTATAAGCTTTTGGGGGCAAATTCGTAAATACAGGTGGTTTGAAATCCCGCGTTTTGAAGAAGAGAGTGAAAGGAGGACTAAAAAGGAGTCTATCTCGGGTCGGTGGAGTTATCTTCATTTTTACTCTCCTCTCCTCCGATCTTCTACGCACTCTCTGTTTCACCTGCGAAACTGAAAAATGAATCGCCACCACGATCCCAATCCCTTCGACGAAGAAGATGAAGAAATCGTCAATCCGTTCTCGGTAATTTCACGTTCTCCGTCTCTACCTCTTCTTCCCTAGTCTCGCCTTTCTATTATTCTGGATGAGCTTCCTTTCAGATTCATGATTAAGATGCGGGTTATATGGAATTTCGCTGGGGATTCTGTGTTTTATTCGAGAGATCTCGAAGCAACTTGCGTCATTAGTTCCTCGAACATAGCAGAAACGGAAATCTCTACTACCGCATATTTAACATCGATACTCATTTCTGATTGAAATTCTCTTGTAGAATACTCTAGCAAGGTGTTTGCAGACATACAGAGGTTTTGAATTGCTGGATCTTCGGTTTTTCCTTCTGAATTTACTGATTATCTTATCTACTGTAATCGGGTCCAAATTGATTGAAACTGCTTCATAGTGTAGTCTTTATAAATGGTAGAATGTTTGGATTCAGATCTTGGTGTTTTTTTTTCGTTTTGAAGTAAATTAGTAGCATAACTTGTTGTTTTTCAAGCTATATCAACTCTAATGTTGAAGTTTCTCGTAGGTTTATGAATATGTGATCTTAATATATATGATTTTTATTTGCAGAAAGGTGCTGGTGGCGCTGGAAGGGTTCCTGTGTCATCTAGGCCAGCTGGTTTTGGCAATAACCTTGACGCCACCGTTGATATTCCATTGGATACGGTGAATGTAAGAACATTAACGCTCATGCAAGATTCTCACTTGAATTTATTTCACTGAAATGTTTTTGTGTGGTGCAGGACTCTTCAAAGAAACAGAGAGAGCTTGCTGATAAGGAAGCGGAACTTAGGAGGAGAGAAATGGTTAGTGTCAATGATCTCGATTGTTTTAACATTTAGTTTGACTGAGTCTGGTACACCTGATATTAATAATCCGTTGGCTGGTTTGATTAAGTCATGTAACTTTTTATCTCTGATTCGTCCAGGATATTAAACGAAGAGAAGATGCTATTGCTAAATGTAAGTCTACAGGGGACTTCATTGAAACTTTGTTGAAATTTTGCTCTGGTTTGTTGCTAATGTAACGCATCAAATTGTGTCACAGCTGGCGTAAAGATAAACGATAAAAACTGGCCACCCTTTTTCCCAATTATACACCACGACATTGCTAACGAGATACCAATTCATGCGCAAAAACTGCAGTATCTGGCTTTTGCTAGTTGGTTGGGTAAGTTTTTTGTTTATTTGATCTATCCTGTTTATGAACCGTATAGAGTCCTCAGTAGTGAACCTGATAGACTTGTTACTGTTTGAGTTTTGAATTTTCAGGTATAGTTTTGTGTCTCGTATTCAACATCATTGCGGTGACAGTCTGCTGGATTAAAGGGGGAGGTGATATTTTTATACTTTAACCAATCCACCTTATGAAAGGGAAATATATTATGTTACTTGTGATTGAATTTGTGTTGAGATAAGGCTGGTTTTTAAATCCGAATGGCAGGTGTCGTAATCTTTTTTCTTGCCGTAATCTATGCGTTGCTTGGATGTCCAATTTCATATGTGTTGTGGTACAGGCCCCTCTACCGAGCAATGACGTGAGGCCCCGTTTATCTCACTATCGCTAGACTTGGTCGTATTAGCATTGTGCCTATAACTGAACTGTTTTCTTATCATCTTGCAGGACTAATAGCGCTTTCAGCTTTGGTGGGTTTTTCTTCTTCTACCTGGTGAGTTTATTAAAAACAACTGTCATCTTTAGATGCACATTTTTATCCCGTTTTCTGTATGATTGAACTTAGTTTTTGATAGATTCACATTGGCTTCTGCATATTTGCCGCCATTGCACCTCCAATCGTTTTCCGTGGACAATCATTAACGTAAGTCTTCCAATCATTGCTCCTTTAGCTCTTCTCGTTCTCAAGCTTTGCAGCCGTTTAAGATTATGTGTCTGTGAATCTACTACTGAACTACCTGTGTTGCGACAACTGATCCTCATTCTCTTCCAATCCTACAGGGGTGTGCTGGCAGCAATTGATGTAATCTCAGCCAGTTTATTAGCCGGGGTATGAACCATGACCTCCTTTCTATGTTAAACCACAAAATCAAACTTTTTTCGCCAAGCCAGTTCCTATTAACCCATGAAATCTGGTTGCTGCCTTACTGCAGATCTTCTACTTCATCGGTGTCGGTCTCTTCTGCTTGGAGTCGCTTCTGAGTCTGTGGGTTCTCCAGGTAAAGTGATACAAGTCTACCCTTTTTCTTCTATATTTCTGCTAACCGATACAAGCCAAGTTCCTGCCTGAATGTGTTTTCACCGTTGTGCAGAAAATATATATCTACTTCAGGGGAAACAAGTAAAAGGATATAATGCATATACTTCCCCAACGATACCCTTCTCTGAAAAGGTTTGATTATACCATCTTACTGCTTATGTGTTTACCGTTGTGCCATTGTCTGTGATGTGGTGTGTTCTTTAGTTAGTAGTCGTAGTTGCAAAAGATATGTTGTGTGTTCCTATTACATTTAGCATTCAGTATTTTGGAGTAAAGAGTATAAAGATTCCGTTTTCAGTGCCATGTGAGGCAGTATTATATAATACGATGATCGAATTTAAACAAGGCTTCAAGGGGAATTTAATAGTTTTTTTATTTGGGCGGGGAAACGAAATACTAAGATAGCCAAGAAACAACAATTCGTTCAATGGAACAAAAAAACCAATCGATCCGTAAAGTCTCCTAAAGAGAGAGTTTCAGCCAAAGATTGTTAAACCCCAATTGTTGCACTACTAAGAATACTTAAAAGTCTTGTCCTATTGATAATAGACACTAAATCTCCTCGATGATTTTAAAAGCCACTACCAAAGATTAACATATATACAAAAACGTAAACAAGGAAACCACAAAAGCTAGAAACCTAACACCCACACCGATCAAACGACTACTTGATGGTCACAAACTTGTTAGTACCATGCCTAGCCCAATGGTTCTTGAGATCAACAGGGAGAGTGAGGTCATAGCCTTCACCAGCAAGCCTCATAAGAAGCTTGACATAAGCGCCATTGCTCATTTTCCTTCCAGCAAGACGAGATCCAGGTCTTGTGGTGCTCATGGGTAGTGGATACGTCGATATGCTGATGGTACAGCACGAGGATTGCCAACCGCCCATTCCCCACTTGTAGCAAATCCTCTGAACGCCGGTACATGAACAGACAGGAGGAGGAACGCCGGAGACATCAAAGCTTGAGATGTCAATGTTGATGTCAGGATTCTTCTTCTCCCGCTTTGTTTCCGGAATGCTCTTTGGGTTCTTGGGTGCAGAGCGTTTCTTGATCTGTGGTTTTGGCTTCAAAGCTTTGGAAGGAGAAAGATTTGTCGACGTTTGTTTCACTGTTTCCGTATCGTTTCTGGATTCTCTTGTGGGTGGAGGAAACAAACGAGCTTGAGGCACCATGACAGCTTCATCAGGATCTGCTTCAGGGACTTGAGAAAGATCAATGCCTGTGGTTCTTGCAACGGGGAAATAAGAGTGGAACCAACCAGTATTAGACGTAGACAAGCCTGTGTCCTTGCTTGCTTGCATCTGGTTTCGTGATTGATATGGATTCATCTTGATATAGCTAGCTTCAGTGGTAAGATCGCAGCTTATCTACATATATTTGGATAGCAGACAAGATTAGCCAACATTTCTAATCAACAGCTGAAACTAAGATTATGAAGTAACACAAAGAGATCCAGAAGCAAGAGAGTATCAAACATGCTCTATAGCCTATAGTCTTCTGCCAGCAATAGTTGGTTTACAAGACAGAATCAGATATATATTTATGCCGATTTATGAACAGACTCTGCAAACTTGAATTCCAGACAGATATTAGGAAAATTCTTTAGAAACCCAGATAATCTGAACACATTATACACACATATGCACATCAATAGAGTTAAAAAGACTACTAACGAAGAAGAGAAGCTTATTTGCACCCAAAAAAAAGAGAAGCTTTTGTCGGTTTAGGATTGTTTGAGTGAAACTTGGTTAAACCCTCAAGAGTTTATCAAAGAAGAATCAAGACCCATAACCGTAAAATCTTAACTCGCAAGTTCGCAACCATCAACCATGAGAAACTCAAAACTTCTGGTAGGTTTCCAAAGGAAAGCAATCATACCTCGAAACAGAGTCTTAAGCGGACGCAAACAAGAGATATCGACAAAGTTATCGACGGCAATACTTCGCCGCTATGCGCGCTCTCCACTCGGCCACTCACTCTCGCTCTCTCTCTCTTTCTGAAGCGTGACTTTTGGTGGACGAGTTAATTATTCATTAGCCTTGAGAATTTTAGGGTTCGCCGAATTTCAAAACAATCCGCTTCTTATTTGCCCCATGCGAATTTTATGCATATAAAAACAAACATTGGGTATTGTGTGAAATTAGGGGGAAAATGAGAGGACCGACTATTTTAAGACTCATTAATAGTTATATGGGCCTAGATTGGGCTTCGTTCTCATAAACCAAGATGGAAAAATACGGTTACATACGGTACAAGCTGAAAACTCCTTTGTGGTTTTGTAACCGTTGGATTAATTAGCGTAAGCAAATCTATAGCCGTTGAAAAGTGTGCGTAACGGCGTGATAAAAAAGCTTGAACTGGTTTCTATAGTTAGACGTTTTAGCGGGAAAGTCAGAGGTGGAATGTGCCGGGAAAATCGAGACCGCCGTCGTTAGCCATCATGACGAAGATCCCAACTTAGCATTTCTAGCTGTTCCACAGCTCGCTCTCTCTCTCTTTCTCCATTTTTTTTCTTCTCCGTTTTTCAATTGGCTTCCTGATCGAAACCGATCCAAAAGCCTTAGGAATTTTCTCCGATCAGATGGATTCTCGTGGTTCTTCTGATCAGGAAGATGAACGGATCGTCCAAGTTAGACAAGCTCTGATGTGCCCCGACGGAGGAAGATTCGAAGGTCTGCGAACGGCGCGGTTCCTGAACTACACCACCACCTCCATCGACGACGATGTCTTCGAGCTTCCGCTTGATGCGTTCGTGTCTTCACCGTTAGATCCGGATAAATCACCCGTGAAATTATCGTTTTCCGGTTGGGGATCGCCGTCGGTGAATTGGATCGAATGGGTAAACGCGATGGCGGAGTCCAACGCGGTGGTGTGGCGGAAATCCGGAGTTTATGACGCGATCATGGCGTCGCGGTACCAGATAACGAAGCAGGATGATCTGATGACGGCGCTGGTGGAGAAATGGTGCATCGAGACTAACTCTTTCGTGTTCCCTTGGGGAGAAGCGACGGTGACGCTAGAGGATATGATCGTTCTCGGCGGATTCTCGGCAATCGGAAACAACGTTCTGGGTTCGATCAAACGAGAATCGATGAAGTCGGTGGAGGAGAAACTGAAGAGAGCGAAACGCGAAATCGAGGCCAATTCGATGAAGAAATGCTGCGTTAGTTTGTGGATGAGGGAATTGATGAACTCTGGGAATGAAATTGAGCATGAAGCATTCATGGTCTCGTGGCTTTCCCGGTTCGTCTTCCCCAATTCAGCTGATCTCGTGAGAGACAAGCTCTTCACAGCTGCGGTCCAGCTCGCTAGAGGTGTTAGGCTCGCGCTGGCTCCGGCGGTTTTAGCCGGGATTTACAGCAATCTCGGAGTTTTAAAGAAGCAGCTCGTTGGTTCCGGAGAGGAAATGGGCCAAAGTACGGTGGTAACTGCCACATCTCCGTTTCAGTTTGTGCAGGTGTGGGCTTGGGAGAGAATCAGCGAGCTCCGGCCACCGGGCCAGCCAAGCCAGTTAAAGCATTACGAGCCAAGAATGGCAATATGGCACCAGTACGGTGGTGGTCAGGAGTCGTCAAACCAGAGCCGCGAGAACATCAGAGCGGTTCTTGATTCGGCTAAGGAGAGTTTCGATTACCGTCCATATACAAAGCCTTTGAAAAACTTCAGATTCCCAAAGTTCTACTTAGAAGACGACTGTTGGGTGTCGCTGGAAGATGAAGACATTGTAGCGTTTGGCCGGTGTTTGAGGTGCTCTAAGCTGGTTGGTTTGAATTTCATCGAGCCTTATAATCCTCATCGCGTGGCGTTGCAGTTTGGTTATGATCAGGATGTTCCCGGAGTCGTCCCGGTGGAGATAGAGACTCCAGAATTGGCTTGGAAAGATTACATCCGGCCGATTTCTGATGAGATGATGTACATTCCTTCTAGGCTCCACCAAGCTGATGTTACGGTTAAGTACATACGGTGGTGGAAACAGTCTGTTACAACGCTACAGTCAATGGCTAAGAAAAGTTCCCAAAAGCTTCTGAAAGAGAAACCTGCAGTGACAACAACAACAACAACAACAATGGTCAAGTCTTCTCCTCCAAGAACCTCTAAAACATTAGGAGCAAAAGCAGAGTTGAATGGAAGTAGCTCTGCAACAGGTTCAGAGAAAGCGGATAAGCAATCAAAGCCATTGAAGAAGACTGAATGGGTCAAGAAACCATTGTCTGGGTTGACGAAGAGTCCAGGAAAATCAGTGGATCAAGTCAAAGAACATAAAAGTTGTCCAAGGGGCTCTCAGGAAATAAAGAGTCATGGTCATGTAAAGTTTCTGCTTCCTGGTTCGCCTGGTAGCTCACCAAAGACTCATCAATCACTCCCTCAAAAGCAAATCTCCAAAAGTAAATGATAATGCTAATAAATCTGATCTCAATGTTGCCCGTTTGTTACTCGTTTAACCTACTACTATCTTCTTGTGCAGGTTCTTCTCCAGTCATAAGACCAAAAGCATTACCTGTTGTTCCTAAGGAAGAGAAAAAACACATTAAGAAAGCTAATTTGCCAACTTCATCTTCTGGTTCTCCTTCTTTAACAAGCAAGAAGTCCCCTAGAAGATCCACACAAGCTATTAGTTCGAATCGGCCTGCTCTTAAGGGAAATGTTGCTGATCACCGAATCAAAGCTCACATCAAACAAGAACCTTCAGAAGAAACTGGGTTTGTCGGCAAAGGAGGAGGTGAAGCGATGCTGAATGCACTAAAGCTTCTGGGTGAGATAGTGAAATTGGAGGAGCACGTAGGTGAAGGAGGTGAAGTTGTGTATCAAATTCCAAAACAACAATTCGAGGTTTTGAGCCAAGGAGTGCAAGATGTTCTACACGAGTTACAGTCTATCAAATCCGCATTGAACATCAGTAAAGCATCATCACTCTAAGAGTTTCTACAAAGATGATAGATAATGTTACATATGGTTTAATAATCTGCATATCTTTTACTCAATTCAGAGCAACCAAAATGGTCTAAACACCTAACATACCTCTTCTATGATCTTTTACGCATAGATAAAAAACACCACCCTTAAGAGAAATGGAATGCTGAGTTTATGCAGTGGCAAATAACTATCAACATAATTATAAAACTTTAGCATATGTATGTACAACTAAATAATTTTGGTGATAGTAACATTTGCGAGTTTTTGAGTACATATATCTAAATCAAAATCACTAAGTTAGACAAATATTGACATGAAAGTGTGTATTTCTCTTGTATCATGATCATGAGAAACAACAAAGAGAAGAAAAAGCAAGAACCATCTATGTTTTTTACTAAGTGGCAGAAGAAACCAAATCAGTAGGAACAGAAGCAAGATCAAGCACCCAAGATTCTTTCAGACCAGCTCCAGATTCATCTTCCAGCAGCTTCTTGGCCAGAATCTGATGAGAGAGCAAGGCCGCAACATCGTCTTTCTCCACCCACCTGACCGCATTATACCCGTAATCCCGTCTCTTGAACAAGTCGCTACACTCGTTAACCTTCTCCAAATAAGCCACACTCAAGCCATACGCATCGCTGAACATGGTCAAACACACAACGATCTCATACCGTCTGGTCTTTCTTCTCTGAACACCTGAACTTGTCTCCGAGTAGACAGCCCAGACCGAGCCTTTCCTTGGATATATTTGGTATACTTCTCGTGCAGCTCTTTCGCAGTCGACAACGTGAGAGAATGGTTTCACTTGTTCGATCAAAACCTTCTCTGAAACCCGGAACCTCCCACAAGGCATATGAGAATTCATCCAAGAACTCAGCTTCTCGCTCTCAAAATCCAACCAGCTGATCCATACCTTAAATGGGTTCGAAGAGACGACTTCACTCACCAAACAGTAACTCCGAGGCATTTTGTCATCACGGCCATCATACACCGCCCAAACCTGTCCTTTCTTGAAGTTCCTCGGCGTCCTGTCCTTATCAAAATCATACAATTCGTCGAAACCCTCTTCTTCCTTGTACATTTCTTGGCTCATCTTACCACGATCCCTCTTCCTATCAACCCGTGGCAAATAGTCTAAATCAACAATCTCCGTCACCTCCTTGTAGTTCGTTGCCTTCTTCTTCTTTGTATTCTTAGCTTCTCGTTTTCCATTCACTTTGTTAGCAGCACTCACCTCCATCAAAGTTTCAGTCATGGAGACATCATCACCGGAAGATATCTCAGTGATCTTCCGCTTCACCTTGGGTTTATTTCTCTTTATCACTGATTGCATTTCTGCTAAAGTCATCATCCCTTCATCTTCTTCATCCATGAGAGATGCATTTAAACTTTCTGCTCCTTCCTCTCTCATCTCCCCAATCTCACTCGCTCTTCTCAGACTTTCACCATCCTCACCAACACGCTTCTTCCTCCTACTATATGTTATGATGACCTTGGAACTACATTCTCCATTCTCACTTCCATCTCTACCCACTTCTTCTTCCTTCTCAGCTTCCTTTGCCTCAAAACTCTTCCTGCAACTAGGACACATCAAACTGTGCCCCAAATACTTCCTATCAAAGTTATGCACCGAACCACAACCCGAGCAAACAGTAGAAAACGTCGACGTTTCATCACCACCACCATCACTACCCATCTCTCCCTGAATCTTAATCCTCAACTTCATATCATACTCAGTTCTCCTAACTTTATCAGAGAAGACCTTAAAAGCCTCATTCACAAGCTTGAATCCCTCCTCGCACCCCGCGTACGGATTCTTATCAGGATGCAGCACCAAAGCTAGCTTCCTATACTGTTGTTTTATGGTGTTGAGGTGAGAGAAAGGCTCTACCTTTAGAATCTTGTACCATTCTGGCTTATCTCCGCCGGCGGCGGAGCTGATGATCTCGAAGGCGGTGGCCATGGAGGATACACCTTCCGTGTTCGGAGACAAGCTCAGGGCTTTCCGCGCGTGATTCAGGGCTGACGTCAAGTCACCGCAATTGAAACTCGATTCCGCAAGGGTTTTTTCGAGTATTGCTTCATTTCCAGTATCTGGGTCTGATCCCGGAGCTGCCATTGCTGTGTAGACGGAGACGCAATACAGAGAGAGACGCCTTCAAAAGCTTCGACCTTTGAAAGAGGGCAAAAGAGAAGAGAGCTGCGTTTTCTCTTTCTTTATTCTCTCACTCCCCCAAGTCTTTCACTATATCTAATTCTTACCCTCTTACTTTTAAAGAATCTCTCTTGTCCTATCAAATTTGACTCCATAGTTTTGAATCAATTTTATCTCCTAAAAGTAGAAAATAATATTATTACAACTTATACAATTACATTTTTGGTTAAGGTAGAGTAAAACAAGTACATAAGATATAAACATCATAGATTTTCTAACAATTTGAGCATAAAATATGCTTACCTATTTCCTGTTATCCTCCCAATGACTATCAATGTCTTATCTAAACATTGAATGTATTGATTCATTACAAGTGAAATGTAGTTGTGAAATTTCACTTTTTTTCCTTTTCAATTTGATTTATTTTTTTCAAATAATAATATCAAAATTCTTGACAATTGCCAATTGGGGTAAATTTCATAAATAAGTTATAAAGAAGGGGTTTAAATAAAAACACTAAATATAAGCAAAGAAGCAATTTTTATTCCTCGTGAACTCCACGCCCCCTTCTTCCCCGTCAGAAAACACAAACAATCAGCCAAATTTTGTTCTTTGGTCAAGACATTTGATTTCCCTAAATCTCTGCAGAATTAAGCTCATAGTTTCATATCGCATCCCCAATTCGTGCACAGAGTTAGGTATTTCCGTCGCATCTCCAGTTTTGTGCATCTTTCGTGTTAGATTCTGCGTTTCTGTTCTGAATTCGATTTAGTTTCCTAGGGCTTTTCGGTGGCGTTTCTGTTTATACTGCTGGATTTTGTGTTATCGTGTTTATGAGCTCCGACATTGTTACCTTCAAGCCAGCTTTTCTGCATCCGGAGAAAGAAAGTAGAGACCTTTCAGCTGTTGGATTGTCAATATATTAGTCTGTGGTGCTTAGGAAGTGTATTGGTCAACGAAATTTGGAACGAAACGATTAGCTGAAATGTTGAATTTTTGAATTGAATGTGGTAAAGGTTTATGCTTTAAGTAGATCTCGTCTTGCAGGAAGCTCTCTCTCAAGGATTGTTTAGAGATTAGTGATTGTGATAATGGCTAGCAGCGAGATGGATAAATCTAGTAAAGAAAAGGAACCTAAAACGCCGCCTCCTGCTTCTTCTGCTCCTCCTCCTCCCTCTTCACAGGTCTGCGTTTTTGCCCTTCTCTTCTCTACTTCCATTTTCAATAGAATCCTAATATAAGAAAGGAAACAAATCCCATGACTTTAGCCACTGAAAAGGAAATTTAAATATTTGTAAAATCCTAGATTCAGCTAATTGTGATACTATCCTGTACATGTCTGTGATATGCTATAGACCTATAGTTGAGATATTCTTGTGTTTGCAGGAACCTTCGTCGGCTGTGAGTGCAGGCATGGCTACTCCAGATTGGACTGGTTTTCAGGTTCTAAGACAGATTCCTCCTTCTATGGATCTGTTGTCTGTTTTCTTGTTGCATTTGATCGTAATGCTTTTTCTTTCTCTTTTGACAGGCATATTCTCCTATGCCGCCTCATGGTTATGTGGCATCAAGTCCCCAACCTCACCCTTATATGTGGGGGGTAAACTTACTGTTTTTACATCCGTCGCTTTTTTATTGTGATGTGTATATCGGTGTTAGTGCTCGAAAGTTGCAAATGACTTGGAGATTTAGGGGTGTTTAGTTTACATGATTTATAGCGTTTGATGTCGATTTTGGTAATTAGTCTTGTACTGGGTCAAGATTAACTCCTACTATAATATAGCTTTGATTGATTGTGTGACATCAACTTTTGCAGCATATGATGCCTCCTTATGGAACTCCGCCACATCCATATGTTACAATGTATCCCCCAGGTGGCATGTACGCGCATCCTTCAATGCCTCCGGTACTGCCACACTGTAGATGTTCATTTGCAGTTGACCTGTTTTGAAAGGGGTGGCTGTTGTTAATCATGTCTTTAACATGTTTCATTCTGTTAATCAGGGCTCTTATCCATATAGCCCTTATGCTATGCCTTCGCCAAATGGAATGGCTGAAGCTTCTGTGAGTTTTGCATCCCATCATTTTTCTTCAATGGTATATGCTACCTTTGTTTATTGTGGGATCATAACTGAGAGATGCTTTTTTTTGTAGGGAAATACTACAGGCGGCACTGAAGGGGATGCTAAACAATCTGATCCGAAGGAAAAGTTGCCTATCAAAAGATCAAGAGGAAGCTTGGGAAGTTTGAACATGATTACAGGAAAGAACAATGAACCTGGAAAAAACTCTGGGGCATCAGCTAATGGAGCTTACTCTAAAAGGCATGTAACTTGCTCAAATTTATCCAATCTAAAAGATGTTGCGTGGTCGTTACTTGTTACCACAGGATTTCGATTATGTTCTGACTTGGACCTGACTTATGCTTGCTTCATTATTAGATAAAATCCACTCTATTATTGCTCTGAGATTGTCAGACTTTTTACTTTGTTACAGTGGGGAGAGTGCTTCTGATGGTTCAAGTGAAGGAAGTGAAGGAAACTCTCAAAATGTAAGTGAAGGAAGTTAAAAATTCATAAAAAATATTTGCTCTGCCTCTGAGATTGAGGAGTTACTATAATAATCATGAGAGTGATTCGATTTGCTTTTGCAACCCATGTAGGACTCGGGATCTGGACAAGACGGGAAAGATGGTTGGTTTATGATCCTTTCTTTTTTACCTTTCATTTGTGTCATGTGACTAACACTATGAAAGCTGCTTACCGGAGAGTGCTTTATTGTTTTGGAATTCACCTGAAGCAGCATCAGAGAATGGTGGTTCTGCTAATGGTCCCCGAAATGGAAGTGCTGCTGCTACACCTATTCTACCGGTGAGCCAGACCGTGCCAATCATGCCAATGACAGCTGCAGGTGTTCCCGGCCCACCAACAAATTTAAACATTGGGATGGATTATTGGGGTGCTCCTACTTCAGCCGCCATCCCTGGGATGCATGGGAAAGTATCTACAACCGTTCCTGGAGTTGTTGCTCCAGTCTCACGTGATGGTGGCCATTCACAACCCTGGTTACAGGTGTGTGTGCACCTTTTTCCCCCAAGCCATTCTCATAAACACTCATATTCATACTTAGTTTGTCTCCCCCAAACTCAAAATTGCTTTTCTTGCAATTAGGATGATAGAGAACTTAAGAGACAGAGACGTAAGCAGTCCAATAGGGAGTCTGCTCGAAGATCGAGGCTGCGTAAACAGGTACTACACATGCCTTTAGTTGTCTCTTGCACGCCCATGTGAGCAAATTATGGACATGGAGGAAGTTTTTGTGTTCCAGGCCGAATGTGATGAGCTGGCGCAACGCGCTGAGGTGTTGAATGAAGAGAACGCAAGTCTCAGAGCAGAAATTAACAAGCTCAAGAGCCAGTGCGAAGATCTCACCGCTGAAAATACCTCTCTCAAGGTAAAATAGAAAACCAACCAAACGGTAACCGAGTTATGTCGATTTTTTAAGACCTCACTTGACATGAGACAGGGACTGACAGTGAAACTCGTTGCCTTCTCAATTCTTTCTTCTTGCAGGACCACCTGTTATCATTTCCTCCACTGGAAGGCATAGAGATGGACAAGGACGACCAAGAACCAGACACCAATCAAACAGGCGTCGCTGAGACGAAGGTTGGCTCCTACAAAGACTCAAAGTGAAAAGACATACAGCAAAACCAATTCCTAACACTGGTATAAAAAGTAGCAGCAGCAACAACAACACTCTGTGGTTCTTGGCTAACAAATGGTTGTAGGATTTTAGGCATCCGAGATCAATTGGTTCGGAATAGTTCTTTAGCCTTTCTTTGAAGATGGTCGGTCCAGTGCGTGTTGTAAGTTAGTAAAGTAGAGAAAATTTTATCAGTCTCTTCTTCATGTTTTTTTATTTGCCTTTAAATCTATTTGCAGAAGCCAACTTGAGCCGATTAAGGCAGTGTACTTTTCTGTATCAATATGTACCCTTTTTAATTTATTAGATTTTTCAATAGGTTTGGTTCTTCAGAAATGCAGACGCTGAATTGTGTGATGCTGATTGAGAGCTCAAACAAATCTCTTTTGAAAATTATTCAGCGCTCTTTTTTCAGAAAAGATTGTTATTTTAGTATGCTAAATTTGAACTTCTTCCATCTTTCATGCAGTCTCTTTCATGGTAGCTCTGTGAATCCGTTAAGTTCATCACCACAAACACCAGACTCCTTCATTTTTTAACTTCTGGAGATTTATCTTGAGTGTATGTTCTTGTTCTTAGGTCCATATGATAAAGACTCCTCTTTCACGTTTTTTCACACTTCACAATAAACTATCGGAATGGGTATGAGGACATGCAAAGAGTATGAAGAACAAGAAGTCTCTCCAATAAAAAAAAAACATTGAGTTAAAAAAAGATAAACAAAAAACGAGCAAAAACTAAGAAATATATAAGCAAACGAAAAAAGATGGAGTCTTTATGGTATTTGAAGTGATTTCTAACACATACACAAAGTTTTTTTTTTTTTTTATTTATTTATGATAAAAGCATGTTCTGGGAGCTTGGACATTGTCGTAACTTATAAAAAAAAAAAAATATTTGCTTATGGCAGCATTTTCTTCTTTTATTCTAAGGGATCGATGCAAATTGTTTTAAGAAATCAATAGGCTATTATTACATGTATAGACATGGACCTATAATAAGTTATAAAATTTTATGAAATTGACAAGAGATCGATAACACTTAACTATTTAACTAACTAGTAAAACAATACAAACAATTATTATTGTTAAAAACTAAGGTAGGAAAACAGTTAGGCTATACAATTTTTTTCTTCTTTGTATTTCTGATCATCTACAAATGCCTTAGTAACAAAGTTTTTCGACAATTAGTTTCAATTGAAAAAAAAATTACAATTAAAACCTGCTAAAAAATATTGATTTTGAAATTTTTATTAACGATTTTATGAAAAAAAATAAGGAACTTACGTTTTAAAAATATGACACTCATATTTTTCATTATAGGTTTTTTATTCTCTTATGAAAGCCGGCTCACACGGCTAGTGGAGGTGCAAATCCATTCACCGATGAACATGGACTCAAATGGTCATCGGATAATATCATCTATGGAGAACCCTTATAATAACTTCTTCCTCTAATAAAACAAATCCTCGCATCTAATCCTACTACCATTACAAAAAATTGTTTTACATCGGTTATTTTGTATATTTTCATTAGTTATAAACTTATAATTGATGTAAAAAAATGATGTAAATTTTTTTTACATCAATTCTAAAAGTGATTTTAAAAATGTGAGATGCAAATGCTTTACATCGGTTTAAAGCATAAGCTAGAAATACTAATATATACTTCCTCTGTCCCACTATATAAGCTGTTTAAGGTTAAATACAAAAACCAAGAAATTTAGTTTTTAAAAATAAAATATCACTTAATATATAAATAAAATATAACTTAACCAATTATGAAAAAGGACTACAAAATATAATTGGACACACAACATTCAATCTATACTACAGTAGAAACTCTATAAATTAATACTCGATAAATTAATAAACACGATAAATTAATAAATTTCTCCGGTCCCGAGTTGGGCCGGTGTAAAATATGACACAATTCGATAAGATAATAAGATAATAACTTTTTTTAAAGTCCTATGTAAAATATGGTCCCAATAATATCATAAATTAATAATTATCATATAAAAACTTATATAAATCTAAAATATCTAGCTACTAAAATATGAATCTCTCACACACCAAACATATATGGAAACTAAAAGAAAAAAAAATTTAAAATAATATGGCAAGTATGAGAAAATGTAAACAATAAAGTAAATATAGAAACATCAAAGAGAAAAGTTAAGAAAATATACATATAAAGGAAAGTTTTATTTAATTTAAGGAAAATTTAAAAGATTCGTAATTTTGAATTTTCTTTTTTTGAAATTTTTTTTTAGTCAAAATCTATATATTAATAACTCTATAAATTAATAAAATATCAAAGTCCCGACATTATTAATTTATAGAGTTTCTACTGTATATAAAAGTTGAGGCTATAAGCCATTGAGGACGTCCACATAGGATTTAAAGACGCGATCTCATTGGTCCACATAACCATCTTAAAGATTAAGAAAGTTTCCGAATTTTAAAAGACCAATAGTATAATTCCACATCACCATATAAAATAAGATAATTTCTTTTTTTCTTTTTCAAGAAAGTTTCCTAATTCAAAAATAATATAAACTTTTTGTATTAAAGAGTTTATAAAATAAAAAATATATTTTTAATACCAAGCAAAAAGAAACTAACTTAACATGTTTATTTTTTTATTAATTTTAATATATATATATATAACAACAATCAAAATATAACAAGACTGAATTAAAAACATACAAATAAAATCAAAGATTAAACAAAATTCAAAAAAAAATGTTAAATACAACTATTTACTGATATCTTAACATTCATACAAAAAAAAACGCTTTCACGATATTTAATTTTAAAGATTTCTCTATACAAATTTAAAGAAAATATTTGCTAATATTTAATTTAAATATTTCTATATACAAACTTAAAGAAAATGTTTTCTTTTTATAATAAAATTGACACTGTTAAAACAGCTCACAACTTATTCCGCAAGAAATATCATCAAAGAAATTAAAGAACAAGAAGAAAGATGAACATATAGGAGAAGTATAGTAAGAGAATGAAACCGAAAAATGATTTTTTTCGGATGATCATTACGGAGAACTATCATGATCATTTTTCAAGTAACATATAGATTCATGATAGTTCTCGAACTATCATGATCATTTTTCACCTTTAGGAGAAGTACATAAGAGGATGAAACCGAAAAACAGGGAAGATGGAGATACTAAAGTAGGAAGAAAAAAAGAAAGCCAAAGAAGAACATCGATGAAGACAGAAAAACCGAATAAAAAACAATGAAGATGAAACTGAAAAAGAAAAAAAAAATCAAATAAGAATGAAAGAGAAGAAACCAGACAAGAAAGAAAAATAGGATGCAATACGAGTGGAGAAGAAAAATAGCAAAGTAGAAGACAAGTAGATCAGTGAATATGAAGAATAAATCGAATAAGAATGACGCAAAGAAAAAGAAGACACCGACTAAAAAAAAAAAAAAGAAAAGAACTTCAAGCATAAAGAAATCAAATAAGAAAAATAGATTAAAGAAGAAAGCAAGACGGATGAATAAATTGAATTTCAAGAATGTGTATTTTTTTTGCTTTTCTTCAAATGAAGTTCTATTTAAAGTATATTCGAGATCTATCACCGAATTTAGTAATTTCAAATAAATAAAGATGATTATTTTATAAAAAGTGATGCTACTAGGGTATCAAAAGATCTATACTAAAAACATTTAAAAATAAATTATGAAACAAATTGAAGTTGATGTGGTCTAAAAGATAATTTATTTTTGTCATAAACAATACAAATTAATTGAATAGGTTATTCTCAAACAAAGTTAAAGGCTGTTATAATCTACAATATTAAAATTTTATTGGTTTAGTAAAAACAAGACAAACTACAAATTTGTTGTTCACAACTTTCTAATTCAGTTCATTAAAAAAAATGTTTGTTTAGGCCGATCATGTTGTCATATTGTTGAAAGATCAAAGTTTATGATATGTTCTTATGCCAAATTTTGTGAAGCAATGGACAAAACATATAAAAATATTTATGAAAATGTATGTCGAGTCATGTCTAATGAAGACATCTAAGATTTATACATCCAATTTTATGATGAGTTTTGTCAAACGACGATATCTAGGATTCTAATCATAAAACAAAACTGATTATGGATTTTTGTACGAAAGTTTAACACAAGATAACAATATATTAAGGTTTTAAATCAGTATGTTGTGTTAAAGATATCCGCTTGCCCCAAAATGACCCGGCCAATAGGGAAATCCCAATTCATTAGGCCCATTTTCAAAATTCGAATTGAAATATACTAATTTTTATGCAGGTAGTTGACAATTATGAAAGTAACTATCAAATTTTTTAAAGATTTCAGAGGTTCCTACAAATCTCCATAGAATATTACAGAAATCAACAAAGATTCTTTACTGAAATTAAGTAAATTAGTATTTTAGTGAGGTAAAATTATTGGAAAGTTGCTAAAATGATCTATGAATTGAACTCAAAATCAAATGTAACCTACATTTATCCCTTTCAATTGCTTTATTATTATTATTCTTAAAAATATCTATAATCTTATAAAAGAATAAAAGGAGGATGAAATAATCAATTCTTTTTAAGTACATTAAAAAAATGCACAAGATTTGATAATATTTAAAGTTATTAGTTGATTAAATAAAATTATTAACCGAGACCCGCGCGTGCGCGGGTTAAAAACCTAGTAAAGTAAAAAGTGCATTAGTTTTAGAAAACAGCTTATAATTTGGGACAATTTTTTTTTCCAAAACAGCTTATAATATGGGACAGAAGGAGTATCATTTGTAAAAAAGTGATATCAAAATTTCTGTCAATTAATTTAACTGATGAGAATATTTGTTACAGATATTCTCAATGATGTCAAATACTTCTATCACTTTAAATAATTAAAGAGTTTGGAGAAGACTCTCCAATAAATAAAAACATTAAGTTGAATAAAAACTAAGAAAAAACTAAGCAGAAACTAAGAAAAAAAAAGAAAAATAAATATATATATATATAAATAAGCAAACAATTAGTTTCAATTGAAAAATAAATTATTTTTTACAATTAAAACCTGCTAAACAATATTGATTTCAAAAAATTTATTAACGATTTTATGAAAACAAATAAGGAAATTAAGTTTTAAAAATATGACAATCATATTTTTTTATTATAGGTTTTTATATTCTCTTATGAAAGTCGGCTCACACGGCTATGTGTGTGGAGGTGCAAATCTATTCACCGATGAACATGGACTCAAATGGTCAGCGACTCAGCGGATGATACTATCTATGGAGAAGCCGTTACAATAACTTCTTCTTCTAATAAAACAAAACCTCAGTACACAATTTTTAGAAGGCATAGCTTGTATTTCTCGCTTCTAATCCTACTACCAGTACAAAAAAATTGTTTTACATCGGTTATTTTGTATATTGCATTAGTTATAAACTTATAACTGATGTAAAAGAATTTTACATCAATTCTAAGAGTGATTATAAAAGTGGTGACATGCAAATGCTTTACATCGGTTTAAGGAATAAGCAATGCTAATATATATGATTTGTAAAAATGTGATCAAAATTTCTGTCACTTAATATAACTGATGAGAATATTTGTTACAAAAATGTTAAATGATGTCAAATACTTCTATCACTTTAAATAATTAAAGAGTTTGAAGAAGACTCTCCAGAAAAAACTAAGCAAAAACTAATAAAAAAAAAGCAAAAATAAATAAATAAATATATATATATATAAGTACAAATAAGCAAACGATTATTTTCAATTGAAAAAAAATTACAATTAAAACCTGCTAAACAATATTATTTTGAAATTTTTATTAACGTTTTTATGAAAACAAATAAGGAAATTATATTTTAAAAATATGACAATCATAGTTTTTACATAGATTTTTTTATTCTCCTATGAAAGCCGGCTTGCACGACTCTATGTATGGAAGTGCAATTCCATTCACTAATAAATATGGATTAAATGGGTCACCTGATGATAATATCTATGAAGAAACCAATTACGATAACTTCTTCCCCTAATAAAACAAAATCTCAATACACAATTTTGAGAACACATAGCTTGTATTTCTTGCTTCTATTCCTATTATTAGTACAAAAAAAGGTGTTTTACATCAGTTATTTTGTATATTTGCATTAGTTATAACTGATGCAAAAGAATTTTACATCAATTTTAAAGTGATTTTAAAAGTGGTGAGATGCAAATGTTTTACATTGATTTAAAGAATAAGTAATGTTAATACATATCAATAAGCAAGATCCCAATTCTGCATATTATACAAGTCTAAAATGTCACTAATTGGAGAAGGGAGAACAGAGGAAATATATGTTAGTCTCCCGGATTCAGGTCACGGCCCAATTAGATTTGAGCTTTGATGTAAAACAAGTGAACAGCACGTGACTTTATCTTTCCATAAAAGATTGGCCTTTTGTCCACGCAAATTTTTTTGGTCGAGAATATAAAAAAATTTCAGGGCACCGCCGCGCCGACTTAGCTTCATCGCCGAAAGTGACTTATATATATAAACGGCTCATCTTCAAATCACTTTCTTCTTCGTCGTCGCCGGTTTAGGGTTTTCGTTGCTGTAGCATTCTTCTGTGGCTTTTATCTCCCTCCGCAGTTTCTCGTAGTTTGTTCTTGCTGAGAGAGCCCCTTGCCTCGCTATTGATCTAAAGAGTTCAACAAGGTTCTATATTTTTCTTTCACTAAACCTTTATTTTTGATGCTCCTCAATTTCTGATCTCTGATTCTGTGAATTGGTGTTGCTTTTAGTCGATGCTCTTTTTAGGTTCGAAATTGTGCTTTTGAGTGGCTTCTGCAAAGTAGAGTTACTTTTCAAAATGTGTTCGAGTTAAAGTCTGCTTTTTTTTTCTTTTGCTGAGTCTTATGCGATGAGTCTACAGTATTTGGTGAAATTGTCAATGACCATGTAGTTTTTGACCTTTGTTATGATTGATGAATTCACCAAATCAAAAGAAAGCTTATATCTTGACCGCTTTGGATAAATTATGACCTGTTATTTGTTGTTATGTTTCTACCACTGAGTGTTCAAATTTGCTGGCTTGTCCTGCGCAGGGAGGCCATAAAAAAACAAAGACAAACAGTGACATTGCTTCTTTGATTTCTCTTAAGTTCTCTAAGATACAAAGCACCCAAGTTGAAGACAAAATGTTTGTATCAGACTATCAGTTGCTTAAGCCTTGTAAGTCTCAAGCTTTTCTGATCTATCTACATAGGATTAGTGATTATACTTTCAGTGTATTTCTTTTGAGGTATATATGCTAGTATATGTCAAGATCTTGCATGTTTAGTCACTGCACTTTTTTTTACCCGTATTTCATCGTCGTGTGGGTTGATTTGTAAGTCCTTTCCTTTCTTGATATCTCTATTTAAACGGGATTTTTCTGGTAGAAGCAAGCATGGACCATCCATGTTTTATATAGTGTTTGCATTCTGAGTCTGTTCTCTTCCCGAATCCTGACTTTGTATCGATAGTGTTGTTTCTATTGAACATACTGTATTTGCATGAAAACTCATGAATCACTGTTTATAAAATTGCTTTTCTGATTGGTGTTTGCAACAGTGCTTTTGATTTTATGCTTATTTATTGAACTATGAGATTATATATCTTTGTTAACTTTTGTTGCATACGTTAGGCTTTTGATTTTTATCATTTATTGAACTATAAGATTATATATTTGTGAACTTTTTCTGTGTGCGTTAGGTTTTTGAATTTATGCTTATTTATTGAACTATGAGATTATATCTTTGTGAACTTTCCTTCTAATATTTGTGTCTTTTTATATACTGGTTACTGCAGTTTTTTCCGATGCTGTTGGTGAGTTGCCATCTACAGAACTGTTAGAGATTTAGGTCTATTAGTTGACTTTGTTTTCAAGCTCTTAGGTCTAGCGTTTTTAATCAATAGAAATGGAAACCAAAATCGTCAAGGTATCGGATAGTAGTTTTAAAGATGGACTTGGCAAAAAGAGAAAGCTCCCCGCCAACTATGATTCTGGAAGGTCATTTGCAAAGCTGCAGTGTGTGCTCTCACCGAACATTTCAACACAAAAGCTTGAGAGAAGGAGAGAATTGGAGGGTGGAAACAATGTTAAGGTTTCTGAGAATCACTCTGGGAAGTCTTTGGTACGATACTACTCTTATTTTAAGAAGACCGGAGCGCCAAGGCGTGTTATGTTCTATGAGAATGGTGAATGGATTGATTTGCCTGAGCATGTTATATGCTCCATCAAGAATGATCTTGAAGCAAAGAGAGCTGCAATTGAGGTCGACTGGTCCGGTCGCAGTTTTGTTCTGGATTTCTTGCACATGCATCGGCTAGACTTGGAAACAGGTGTAACAACTCACCTTGCATGGATTGACATTGCTGGAAAATGCTTTTTCCCTGATGTTTCTGAAACTGTCGAAAGGGAAGATCCGGAAAAGCATGATCAATGCGAGATCAAGCTGCACCTTGAAATCGATGTCAATGGTGGGGGATTACCGAGGCTGAACTTGAAGGAGTTCAATGACAATATGGATGATATTCAACTTGTTCAGCGATATGATGAGACATCGGAGGATAGCTGTAGTCGTGGGCTTGAAGATGATGTGGAGAAATGGGAGGAGACAGGAAATAGTATATTCTCTGGTGCCAAGGTTACTGAGAAGGAGGAACTTGATAGCGATGCTGTCAACCAAATGTTTGTTTTGGGCATGGCCACTTTAGGACATGTGGAGTTGCTTGATGTGCATCGGTTCTCAAGTGACATCGCCAAAGCTCGTCAATCGATTTTCCAGAAACAAGCCGACATCACTGAGAAACACCGAGGAGATGCCAACATTAGATATGCATGGGTTCCTGCGAAGAAGGAATTGTTGTCTGAAGTTATGATCCATGGACTTGGAGTGGGAGGAGCATTCATTAAAAAGTCTATGTATGGTGTTGGAGTTCACTTATCTTCTGCAAACTTCCCTTATCTCAGGTTTGCTTTCTCTCTATTTTTGTTTTCATCTTTTTTAATGTTTCACTCTAAGCATACGGGAAAGATATAAGACATTGTTTACAGTGCTAGACATTGTGATATTGATGAAAACGGTGTGAGGCACATGGTTTTGTGCCGTGTGATAATGGGGAACATGGAGCTTCTTCGTGGTGATAGTGCACAGTTCTTTACTGGAGGAGGAGAGTATGATAACGGAGTTGATGATGTCGATAATCCGAAGCACTATATTGTGTGGAACGTGAATACAAACACTCACATTTACCCAGAATTTGTAGTTAGCTTCAAGCTGTCTATCCCCAATGCTGAAGGTGATTACCATTTGTTCCTATTAAAAAAAATTCCATATAATCATCAAAATCTACTGATGACGCATTGAATGGGAGACAGCCTGATCAGCTATATCTGGAATGAAATCTTTGCTCTATAACTTATGAAAAAGGATTTGATGTGTGTCGCCTCAGGACCTATGGGGGTAGTTACACACTTCATCATCCCGGGGCTCCAGTGAGATATTCATGGATTATGCATATGTTTTTTTTTCGACCATCACATTCTGTTTTCTGCAGTATTTTAAAAACCGGAATACATATACCGTTTGTTGCAGGGAATTTGCTTCTTACTAGTCAGAGTAAGCACGGAATTTTGGGGATTACCTTGGAAGGATCCAAAGGTTCTCTCTCTAATGTGAGTGAGGAAGTTCTTGTTTTTAAGTGTTCAGTGTGTATATTTGATTGGGACTTAAAACAGTAATGCGGCTTGTTTGTTTAAAGCAGGAGCCTGGAAAGATATCGAATGGATCTTCAGGGATCGAAAACAACAGTGCCGGTTCCACCAGTAAGAAGCCCATATCTTCTTTGATGCCTTATCCTATGCTCTTCACTGCAATCTCGAGCAAAATTGCACAGAAAGACATGGACTTGATCTCTGCTGATTACCAACAGCTTAGGGTATTGTTGTAGCAAACTTTTATCCTTTTTTTTTTACTCAATTTTCCTCATTGTTTTACTGAAACTATGTTCTGTTGCAGGAGAAGAAGATGTCGAGAGAGGAATTTGGGAGGAAGCTGCGGTCGACTGTAGGAGATGATGATCTGCTGAGATCCACCATAACAGCTCTTCAACGCTTGCCACCCTCTGCCATGAAAATGAAACCGACCACTGGTGGCTTCTAAAGATGATGACGACGAGGAAAGAGCTTCTCTTCTCTTTTGTTTTGGGTCTAGAAAAATGTGTCGACTTCTTTTTTGTGCTGTCCTGAAACTTTTTTATAATTAGATTAGGACAAACCGTTTTTTTTTGGAACTTGCTAGTGTTGTTGTCGTTAGTTACTCTTTGTTAAAGGTACCTCCATTGTCCTAATATTACTCAATTTGGAATCAAAGAAGTCTTTTTTTTTTAGAGCAACGACTTTGGTTCTTTCATCTTTGTGTTGGTGAGATAATGAGGTATAGAAGAATTCATCACAGCTCTCACTTGTTCAATAGTCAAAAACTCAAACCATCGAATGTACAAGAAATAATAAAGACTCTTCAAGAGCAACGCTTGTGTGTGCTTTTTTTTTTTGTAGGAGAGAACAAAATAGCAAGTTTATGTAAACTGTGGATGAGCTCCGGTGTCAGACGACGGATCCCATCCGGGAGGTTTTATGTTGGGCCAGTCACCACGACAACCCAACCTTATGTACAGACTCTTCTTACCTTCAGAAAAAAACACAAACCACCGGTTTCAACGTTTGTCAAGAAACACCACAAAAGATTACAATTTGGTTGCTTTTGTTTATTTTTTTACCTGGAAGTTTTTTGTCTGAGATGATGAGTTGCTTAAGTGCACTTAACGAGGCCTGAGCCACGCTCTTGGCATGCGTTGGGTCCCAACCTTGTAGCTTCACCACCACGTCTGCGTTTGAGTACCCAATCTCCCTCTTTTGCTTGCTTTTCCTCGCTTCTTCTTTAGCTGATTCTTCATCTACACTTAGAAGCAATCTTGGATATATAAGCAATGGTTCTTGGTAAAGATCATTTCTTATTAAATGGATGCAGAGAGAATTGACCTGTGGCTTCAGTCTGTGATATCCAGACGGTAAATCCAGAGTAAAGATGCCTCCACTTATCAGCTCTCCCCGCAGCTCCATGTTTACCTCCCAGCGTCGAGACAACAGTACGGACATGGCTGCAAAGCCATGAGATGTCGGTGGCCAATCTTGACGGAAAAAGAGATTCAACACTAGACAATGACTTCCTTTCATTTACCTGCTCAAGCTTTCCAACACCGAGCTCTCTGCTTCAGCTACAGAATCCGGCCCTTCTGCAAGAATCCCTAAAATGGAGAAAAAAAGGATCCATAGAAGTGAGGCTTCAACGCTATTTCTTGGTAGCAGATCATATCATTATCCAAAAGTAGGCTCACAAGAATCAATTGTTTGCTTGGCAAAGCTTTCCAACAATTCCTCCGAGTCTAGAGGACTGTACCTGCAGATCATAACAACAACTATATATAAGACAAGGAATAGGAGCATGCTTTATCCAGCCCACTGAGAGGAATCTGAATATCATACCCAAGACCAACCGCTAGCTCCCGAGACACTTTTTGGTTGATTTCAGTAGAATCTCCCACAATGTAGATAGATGCCCCTTTAAGAAGCTGCGACATTCCAGCAGTCAAAGACTCCCAGGACTCAACAATGTCAGGCCACTTCAATTCTCCATCCACCTTTTTCATGTTTACAACCAACTGATCTTCGTCTATATACCTGTTCTGGACCCAAAAGAACAAAACTTCAGCCCTTAAAGGAAATGTCACAGTCACAAGTAACAACTCTAGTCAAACGGTTAGAAGAAACTCAATTGCAAGATTTGAAGCGTAGCTCACCATATTGTTTCAGAGGGCATTATTTTGTCAAAGAGATGGTTCGTCTCTAGAAGCGTAATCACCAATCCGTTCCGCTTCTCTTTCACAGCCAAAGATGTTCCATCTGCGTCTACAGATATATCCTTTGGTGAAAGTGTCTCACCTGTCTTCAACCTCAGTTTCAATTCCACCTCTTTGCCACCATCCGTGAACTGCATCATATACTCTTAACAATGATTCCATTTTTTTCTCACAGAAATGTAAAACAACAAGCAATGAGCAACCATTACAGCTGGTGTCTAATTGATCACTGAGACTGATAAACTAGAAATGCAAAATCAAATTTTCATCTGATTGATTCAGAAACCACTTGAATCTGAATTCATTATTTGGGTGACTGGATTTCCGTGAAAAGAAGAGGAATCAAAGCTCAATCACCAAAGAAACCGAGAATTGAATACCAAAAAGGCAAAAACTGACCTCATAATCGATAGTGCTAGTGGATACGGCGGATAAGCATCTACAAGAGAAGTTACTAAACCGGTCGGCGGTAACATTCTGAGAGGAGCCGCGGCGTCGGAGACTACGAAATCCACTGAAAAGGCGAGGCGAGGAACGAATCCGAGATGGAGAAGAGAGTTTCGTCAGGCCAGTGATAGGGTGTAACGAATGCGAGTAGAAGAGTGTAGCTAAGCCAGAAGCAGCTGAAGAAGAAAAAGCAGCCATAGATGGTGGTGATTTCAAACTCCCACACAGACAAAATATTCCGCGGATAAGGGAGAGAGACGAACACCGATCGTTATATAGGCCTGGGCCTGAAAATTTGGATCCAACTTTAGGCCCAAATTCAAAATTTCATAAGCCCATGGATACATGCCGTATTTTTATTTTCCTTCTTTTTCATTTTTGGTTTTAAAAATACTTTTTTTTCGTGGGGTCATCTAAATTTCGTGTGATTTCTGAGAGTTTAGTAATCTTGTACTCTTTTGTATTCCAACTTCTGAGAAGAAGAAGAACACAGAGATCGAAACCATGGCTAAGCTCTTCACCACCGCTCGTCCTTCGCTCCTCTTTGTTTCCTCCATTAATACTAGCAAGACCTTTTCTCCTTCTGTACCTAATTCTCTCTCATTCTCTTTTGCTCACCGTCCCAGGCCTCTCCGGTGTACTGAAATCCGATCTTCTCGTCCGTTGAAATCAGACTCCGACCCGGAATATGTTTCGGCGTTTATAAAAAAATCGGTTGAGAAACCGGGAGCTGAGAATGGACCCGAATCTCAATCGGATATTGCGCCCGGAATTACGGACGAATGGGGCGAGAAATCGGAAACCGGACCTGAGGAGTCCGGGACCCGGTTTGCGGAATCGGATCCACCAACGAACGAGGACGAGTGGGAGGAAAGAAATGTTGGAGGAGAAGCTGAAGTCGACGCCGGAAACGGAAATGCAGTGTACGACCGGACTGGGGAGCTGAAAAGGTGTTTGGCGGATACGGTGTACGGGACTGAGTTAGGGTTCCGGGCTGACTCAGAGGTTCGGGCGGAGGTGTTGGAGCTCGTGAATCAGTTGGAAGCTCTGAATCCTACGCCGGCTCCGGTTGAGAATCCGGAGCTTCTCGACGGTAACTGGGTTTTGCTGTAAGTCTCTTTACTCTAAACAGAAGACGAATCTTAGATCGTAGGCCTTTGAGAATACATTCCACTCTCTTTTATGTAGTCAAAACCTGAAATTGTGAGTCTGTGACTTACAATTGCAACACTGTGAATAGATTTGCTCTTTTGAGATAGTTTTTGATCCTCCTAATTGAAAATGAGACATTTTTTAATCTGTGAAGTGAGCATAGTGATCCAGGAGTTCTCTTCTTACTATGATCGAGCATCAATTTTGTTTCAATTTCTGTATCGGGTTATGAAACAGGTACACTGCTTTCTCTGAGTTGCTTCCTCTTCTAGCTGCTGGCTCGACACCTTTGTTGAAACTGAAAAGTATAAGTCAGTCCATAGACACGAAGGGTCTTTCTATAGACAACTCGACTACACTCTCCAGCCCATTTGCTGAATTCTCATTCAGTGCTTCTGCATCTTTTGAAGTTCGAAGCCCTTCAAGAATTGAGGTAAAACTTGCAAAAACATTCACACTTGCAATTGTTATTGGTATCATCATCTGTGTCTCTTAATGTTTTGTGAATGTCAGGTTTCATTCAAAGAAGGTACGCTAAAGCCTCCGGAGATCAAATCAAGTGTGGATCTCCCAGAGAGTGTGGGTGTCTTTGGACAGCAGATTAGTCTTTCGTTGCTGAAGCAATCTTTGAACCCTTTACAAGATGTGGCAGCAAACATTTCACGGGCAGTCTCGGGCCAGGCACCTCTCAAGCTTCCGTTTCCAGGAAACCGAGGCAGCTCTTGGCTCTTGACCACTTATCTCGACAAGGATCTCAGGATTTCAAGAGGAGACGGTGGCCTTTTCGTGCTTGCTAGAGAAGGAAGCTCTCTGCTTGACCTCTAAAATGTTTGGCATCGTGTAAAAACCACAATCACTAGAGAAATCATCGTAATAATGCTGAACGCACACTTATTGGTTCAGATTGTTCTCCTTAAATATTGACATGTACTCATTTGTAACTTGTTTGTCAGAAAATTAGACAAGTTCTGTTTTTGTCTCTAATAAAAAGGAAAGATCAATCAAATCAAAAATTTTAAAACAGAATCAAGAGTAAACATATTCCTCACTCACAGGTCATTTTCTGGTTGTGATTTTGAAGAGTAAAGAAACGTGTGGGTCAAGTAAGTAAAAGTAGTCACAAGTTTTGGATTCTCTGGGAGAATTTCCGATTATTCAGCCAGTTCTTAGTAAAAAAGCACATATAAACAGCTGAGAAGTGTTTCCTTTTGAGTAGTTTTGATATTCGTCAGTTGCTGAAATATAAGAAACAGATGGAAACATCGGCCCATTGGAAAAAACTTTTGGCCGCTTCATCTCTGCGCCATCCACTGCAAAATGTCCTTCCTGATAACACCACCAAACCCGCCACTAGCATAAATCGGTTTAGTAAAAGTGGATCCACTGTAATTCCTGAGCTGAGTGGTACTTCCAGAGGATCTTGGAGGCTTGAGCATCATCATCATCGAGACAGGCTGGGATAACTTGGGCTCAAGGTTCCTCATGGACAAGAACAAGTGCCTACCAACTTCACTGTTCTGAGGAGTCTGCGCGGTTGCAAGCGGTTTGAGACGGGTTGAGTCCAACAGTCTCTTGGCCTTGACTATGCTTGGCTCCGTGTGTTTTGGTAGTAGAACTTGTGCTGATGGCTTCACGCGGTCGAGCCAGCGGAGAATCCAGTTTCCAAGGTTTCGACCAAGTTCCATGTCTCTCTGTTGAATGTTCTTGTGGACCCTAAGTGCCACATCAAAGATTTGATGAGTCCTCCTGCATATAAACAAGGCAAATTAAGCCACCATTCCTATTAGTGAAGTTATATGCGTAAGCTTTGGTCTCACTATTCTTGGAATGGATCAACCAATGCATTACAAGATCTAATATCCTCTAAGTAAATTGATTTCCTGGAAAAATAACTTGGTTCAACTACAAATCCATACCATCAAAACAAGACTAAGTTATATTTTGAGTCTACTTTAAAATTGGGATTATATTGATACGAGATTCGGAGCAAAACTTAATCTGCACATAACAAATCCGGATCCAAAGGATCATTAGATGTTTACAATCGGAAAGAAGAATAAATCAATAAAGCAGCAATTTCATAGACTAAAAAAAAGCCATTTATCAATCTAAAATGTATGAATTTCTGCACCGGTTGTCTCCGAAGGGACTGTAGCTCAAACAAACTATCAGAGGTAACCAAATCGCAATCCGAGAATCGCAAAGAGGAAACAAACAGACGAAACTTTTACCGATGCAGAAAATGTCGGATCCTCGGATGCTCAGGGCTAACAATACGACGCTGGATCTTCAATGCGAGTCGGTAAGTCCGTCTCAGCCCCAAGAAGTACGCTGTTCCCAGAGTAAGCTCCCACAATACCATTGTTCTTCTCAAACTTTCTTCTTCTTCCTCTGATTATTCGAATATATTCCTTCGAGAGCCGCCAGAAATTTCAGTCTCCTTCTCGTCGTAGTCACAGATCGCTTTTCTAGTGAATAGTACCGGGTTGCTTGAACGCGATGCAATCCTCACCGTCCAATTTACATGTTCGACAAGATTAATTTTGTTTAGTATTAATGGACTGGGCTTCTGTATCCCATAAAATGCCCATTTAGATGATCTAAATAACAGCTAAAAAGATTATTCGATTTGGATGAATTTTCTTTTGTGGTAAAAACCAGTTTAGTAACATAAAAAAGTTGTACAAAAATGGCGGTAGAAATAGAAAGAATAATTAGAACGATAGTCATAGAGATAGTGATACAAAAAACTAGATGATGATATCCGTACAAAAATATGTGGTGGTAATTACAGAATCAGAGCTAAATAATTTTGTTGATAGCGTTTTCGTTTTAGCTGTGACATTTCCACACGTCAGCCGTACATCTCTTACCACTCTGGTTAAAAAAAAACTACCAATCATAACTCGATATTTAAATGAGTAGCGCGGATACGACAACTCTTTAATTAGAAAGAAATATAAAACCTCTGAGAGTCATTTTCTCCGACGATTCAGCGGTATTGATCGATCTTCTAGTGTGTATTGTTATTTGATCGGTGTACCGGTTTCAAATTTTCACAGATTTGGCTCAGTTTAGCGGATTCATGCGTCCTTCACAGGACATTTCTTGTTGTGAATTTGAAGAATAAAGAAACGTGCCGCTCAAGTAAGTAAAACTAGTCATTAATTTTTTGGACGCTTCATCTCTGCGCCATCCACTGCAAAATGTCCTTCCTGATAAAACCATAAAACCCGCCTCTAGCATAAATCGGTTTAATAAGAGTGGTATTTACAGTGGGTCTTGGCGGCTTGATCATCGTCATCAACTAGACAGGTTAGGATAACTTGCGCTCAAGGTCCCTCAATGACATGAACAAGTGCCTACCCACTTCACCATTCTGAGGAGCTTGCGTGCTGGCTTGCGATTTAAGACGGATAGACTCTCTTGGCCGTGTGCCTATGCTTGGCTCTGTATGCTTCGTCTGGTCAAGCCGGCGGAGAATCCAGTTTCCAAGGTCCCGACCGAGTTCCATGTCTTTCTGCTGTATGTTCTTGCGGACTCTAATTGCCATTAGACGGGTTGACTCAAACAGTCTCTCAGCCTCGGCTATGATTGCCGCCTCCGTATGTTTTTGACCTTTTGGTAATAGAACCTTAGGAGCAATAATACATGGCGGCTGCAACATTGGAGATGATCCTAGAAGAGGAAACGTAAGTAAACGGTCATAATGTGTTACATGCTTTCAATTCTAATATAAGAATCAGTTATGTTTTGTAGATTGACAACATATATTATTGAAAACATGCTTTACCCGTCTAACGTCTTGAAAAGAAACTTCATGTTGCGGAGCGGGCATCGAGACAATATAAACAACCTTCAGCTGGTTAACAAGATAACTTTGTGACTGATTTCAAAGTTGTTCACAAACCTGCGAACAAATTTGGAGAAACCCAAACTGAAAAGAAATGAGAAACATAACACATGGCAAAAACAAATAAAAACACAAATAAAGCTCACAACAAAAAGATTACCAAAAATGTTTTTATGAAAGTCACTATTATAAATGATACACTTAAACACATCAAGATCACTGAAATCAACTTTAAGCAGCAGATTAAAAAAATTAATCTATAAACTTCATAAGTAAATCATTATAAATTTATCTAGAACCTAACATATGATTGTTCCATCTATAAAGCTGTGTATCTAAGAAGATACGAAACAGTGTATAAAGCGAATATAAAGCTTTGTATAAAGCTCCGTATCTATAATTAATTATACTAAGCTGCGTATCTATAATTATACTAATCTTTGTTATACTTCACTAATCTATTTGATGGGTTTTATAACCACTTATTATCGGTATTCATTATAAAGTAGCACATTCGTTGAATTCTAACCTTTTTAGATTGGCTGAGGCTCATGTTGATGTCTTGCATATTGTTTCCACAGTAATATTTCAACCTCTCCTCTCAGTCCTCTGCAGCAATGGCTTCAATGATATCGGATTATGTCCTACCACAAACCAAAACGCAGATATCAAGTTTGGTAATACATTGCTTCGGATTCAGAAAAGGCTAGGATTCCGTCTTCTATAGTTTAAGTCAAGTATGTTTTAAAATATGCTACGAAACAGAAAAAAGGTAAGAAGACGTTTTACAAAAATATTTTTCGACATTTAACATTTTAGATCTTAAACTAATAGCTATTATGTGTTTGTGTAGGGTTCAGAATTAACACTGCTGGAGAAAACTAGTGAAGAAACTTCTAACAAGGAGTGAAAGAGTGAGTAGAATTGGTTTCCGGAGGATATACTAATGTTGGTATTAACTATGATTCCAAGAAGATATGCATAGCTCATATAAAGAAAAAACTAAAATCTAAAACAGATGAATAATTAGAACAAGTGATGTCTGAAATACTTGAAACCAATGTGGAGTAAGCAGTTGGATCTCGATTCGAGTACATTTCCTGATTCAAGTTTAACATGGCTGACAACCTATAGCAAATGAATCAGCTCCAGGAGAAGATAGTACGGCAAACAGAAAAACAAGGTAGCTTTCGAAACAATGTTCAGAAATGTATGCAAACAAAAAACTTGGATTTCACAAAAATGTATCTTCAAGAGCACTAACGTCCCTTCTTTAACATGAAATCAATTCCAGACCAGTCATTGGCGAATCGATTGTGTACATTTCCAACATAAACAACCATCCACAAGACCACAACAACAGAGAACCCCATAAAGATTAAAACTTAAATACTCAGCTATCAATACTCAACATAATCGGCCACGGGTCCATATACCAACATTTAAATGTAAGGCTTCAGATTCATCTCTAACAACCAAATGCAATCTCTTTAGAACCAGCAAAATGAAGAAGAAAAAAGCCAATGTTTTTGGATTAATTTTTTTTTTTTTATCTCCGGGAGTCAAAATAGGGATAATGAACAAGTACTAAATTTAAATTCAAAATAGGGATAATGAACAAGTACTAAATGAATCTAGAACCTAACATATGAATGTTCCATCTATAGAGCTACTTCATAAGTTTCTTCTACGTTGTTGTTTAAGCATCCATCAAGAACATCAAAACAATTTCTATAATTCAGAAGATACAAGCTTGAATCAGCCAACACGGTTACAGTTCTATGCAGCTAAGGGCTACAGTTTTATAATTTTGTGCTTCAAAGTAATCAATCAAGTTGCAAAGACTTATCATATTGAGACAGTTCTATGCAGCTAAGGGTTACAGAAGAAATTTACCGCAGGAAGACGGTTGAAATGGAGCCAGAGCTGATCATCGAAATCAGCGAAAATAGCTTCTTCGTAATTCGATTCCTGGATTCGCTATGACGGCCCTGCTTTCGCAACTCTCCTCAGTCTCCTCTTTGATCGCCATCAGAACAGTTTCTGGATCCGTATGAATACTTCGGTTTCCCCAAAGCATAATCAAATTGCAGATTCAGCTTCCCGATTTCGAAGATCTGTTTCCCAAAAATTGCAAAAATTCTACAAATTCGAGAGATCTTATAGGGGATTAGGATCGAATTGGCTATGCGAGATGACGAGCTCGAAGGAAGAAGAAGATAAGAACAAGAATCAAAGGCTCAGAGCAGAACAAGCATTATCGGTGAAGAGAAGAAGAAGAAGAAGAAGCAGCGGTGGGACCCGGTCAAACCAGCCTATGTAATTGATTTCGGTTTTGATCAAAAACCGTCTCGGTTCGGTTCGGAGGTCACTTGGTTTGGTTATAAATCAAATCTCATCCTTGGACAACTTATTAGGCTAGATTTTTCGACACAAAGTTTTAATCTTTATATTATTAATTGAAAATTACATGAAACATTTATAACCAAAAAATCAATCTAATTATGAAGAGAAAGTATTTGGCAACATGTTAAATGAGGGTTAATTTAGTACATTTTAATGTTTCGATACAAAAATCTATATATTATATAAAAGTTGAGGCTATAAGCCTCTGAGAGCGTCCACATAAGATTAAAAGACGCAATTTTATTGGTCCATATAAGCATCTCTAAAATTAAGTAATTTTCCAATTTTAAACAACCAATAGTTTCAATCCACATCATCATATAAATTTAAGGGATTCTTTGCAAAATACCTTGTTTAGGTTTTAATATTTGAAAAATACCCTAATTTTTTTTGGTTTTGAAAACTACATTTTTTAATATCTAAAATACTTTTTTGACTTTATTTAAACAAAGCAATAATAGATAATTAATTTAAAATTAAATTCGAAATTAAACTTGTACTAATATAAAATAAAGAAAATCGTTTTAAAATTGATCTTTAACAACATTTAATTAATTTTGTAGTCTTATATAAACTAGTTTAATATCATACATATAATTTATGTTTCATCAAACTATTTGAGCAATAAACAAGCTATGAACTCGACAATCTATCGATAATAATGTGGTTCAGTTTCTTATGTACATGTATTTTATAATGGTCAATTTTGTGCTTATGATGGTGTTCTCCTCATTAACAAAATATTACTACATGTTCTTGTAGGTGCTGCAGTTGAATAGTCTACACCAAAGAAGAAAATATGAAACTGTGTACAGAAATGCTAAATAATAGTTTTGTTAAAAAAAAATTAGCAGATAATGAGGAATATTTATCAGTTTGAAATGAAACAAATCATAATTTTTTGTTTTTGTTATTTAAATTTCGTTTTAACTAAATTAGTTAGAAATTAAACTAGAATAATTTATGTAAAAATGTAGTTTTCAAAACCCAAAAAAACTAGAGTATTTTTCAAAATAAAAACTGACATTAAGGTATTTTTCACAAATTTCTCTAAATTTAATTATAATACTTATAAAATTAATTGATTTCCTTTTTATATTTTCAGAAAATTTCCTAATTTAAGGAAATTATTTATTTTAACTAATTTATTAAATAAGGAAATTATATTTTCAAATATCAATGAAAAGAAACTAATATATAAATGAAATTTAAATTTGTAATATTTTTTTTAATAACTCTCATATATAACTGATTTTAAATTAAGAAACCTCACATTTCCAAAATAATTAAACAAAGTGCTTCAATTTTTGTTAAAACTTAAATTCGATTGATAATTATATTTGAAAGATTTATACAAAAATATTTTAAGGGAATATAAAAGTTGAGGCCTCTGAGAGTATCCACATAGGATTTAAAGACGCAGTTTAATTGGTCCACATAAACATGAGAAATTTTATGAAATACACCTCTTGAGCTGCAAATTTTCAAAACTACACCTATAGTGTGGAAATTTTCAAAAATAGACCTTTTCCTAATTTTAATATATATGTTTGGGTTCACTAATCCTAGATTAGGGTTTAGATTTTGGGGTTTAGGATTTAGGTTTAAGGGTTCAATGTTAGATTTTAGGGTTTTGGATTTATAATTTAGGGTTTAGAGCTCTTTTACTAAATGAAAAAAGTGTAGTTTTGAAAATAGACACCATAGAGGTGTATTTTTGAAAATTGGTACCTCAAGAGGTGTAGTTTTGAAATTTCCCCCATAAACATCTCCAAAATTAAGTAATTTTTCCAACAACCAATAGTTTCATTCCACATCATCATATAAATTTAATTACAGTATTTGTTAAATGAATTGATTTCCTTTTTATATTTTCAGATAATTTCCTAATTTAAGGGAATTATTTATTTTCGTATTAAATAATTTATTAAATAAATAAATTATATTTTCTAAACCAATAAAAAGAAACTAATATATAAAAGAATTTTTAAATTTGTAATATTAAATTTTTAGTAACTCTAATATATAACTGTTTTTAAATTATTAAACTTCACAATTCCATAATAATTAAACAAAGTGGTTCGATTTTTGTTAAAATAGTAATTAGATTTGAAAGGACTATGAATAAATATTTTTCTAGAAATAATAATTAGAAATAATAATAATAATTATTATTATTATTTCCTTTTTATTTCCTTTTTATTTTATTAGAAATTTTACTATTTTAAATATACATTATAAATGTTTTACATCAAAGAGTTTATAATTTTTTTTTTAATACCAGCAAAAAAGAAATTTTACTATTTAAAATATACATTATAAATGTTTTACATCAAAGAGTTTATAAAATATTTTTTTTTAATACCAACAAAAAAGAAACTAACTTAATTAACATGTATAAGTTTTTTTTATGAAATCTAATATATATGACAACAATCAAAATATAAAAGATTTGAATCAAAAATATCACAAATCCTAAGTAATTTAAAACAAAGTTCATAGACTTTGTTAAATATTAACGTTAATTTAGTAACTAGATTTGAAAGATGGATATAAATTTGGATTTGAAAGATGGATATTTTTTTGGAGAATTACAAAATTAGTTATGAAGAATTATATAGACCATGAGTTAATTTTCGTAACTACAAAAAAGGAAGTTACACCATAATAAGGAGAAGTGTTCATAGCAAACTTAACAAATTTTGTAAGAGAGTCGGCTTTAACATTACATAGTCTATAAATAAAATAAAAGAAGATAAAAACAATAGAAGATAAAAAATACTTACTCTCATGTAGAAGACATTTTAGTTCATGCTTAGTTTTTTTCAGATGATGAGAGAGATCAGCTATAGCAATGCCATTATTACATTAATAGAAGCAAAATATGCTTCTAGCACACTAGATAACGCTTTCTTCACTGCAAAAGTTTCCTATTAACTAATTATTTTGACACTAGATAATTATTTTTCTTCACACTAAATAATTATTTTGTTATACAAGCAAATACGAAGAAGATCAAAGTAGATGATGAGTGTAGATGTGTGAATATAAGTGAAGAGGAAGAAAAAACGAAGTAATTTGCACTTCTACGGAGCAGAGGAGAGTTCAAGGGAGACTTGATAATCCATATCATACCACATTTTTCTAAGAAAATATTCCAAGTTGCATTACCAAAACAAGATTTTGTGTTCCATATTCTAATGCATGCCAAACCGAGGATAAAAAGAGGCTGCTTTCTTAGCTGAACTTTGGGCATCACTCATTCATGGATATCTTTCACAGCATTAAGGAAGACTAGGAGAGAACCCGCGCAATGCGCGGGTTTATTAAACCAAATATTTTTAATTTAATTATTCAGAACATTAGATTCGAATATATCATTTGTTTTTTACTCGAATATATTAGATTCTGTAAGTTTTGCATTTTGTTTTTTTTCATATAGTTTTAAAATTTAGTTGTTATTTACGTGAAATCTTATATAGACTCATAGTGAATAGTTTCATATGTTTTTTGTTCTTTTATACAATAATTTATCGACTGGAGTTGAGTTCTTCTAATTTTCCTTATACTAACAATCATTATAGATTGATTATTATCCTACAGACTCATAGATAATAATAATTGCAATCCTTTTTAAAAGGAAATGAAATGAGCTAATTAGCCAGTAAGCCCATTTAAAGCTACCATGGAAACGAAGAGGTCCGATAAATAATCAAGCCCATCAAAACGAACAGCATTACACATAATTTTGATTTAGTTTTTTTTTTTTTTTTAATACGAAAACGACGTCGTTTTGGTGTAAGAAAAAAAAAAGATAAAGCGCAAAACGACGTCGTTTTGGTGTAAGACGAAAAAAAAAAAAATAAAGCGCAAAACGACGTCGTTTTGGTGTTAGGCAAAAAAAAAAAAAAAAAAAGAGAGTGCCACGTGTCAAAGGCTGGAGATTGTCCAAGCCTTATTAGTTATGTAGATTTA
This sequence comes from Microthlaspi erraticum, assembly GCA_902728155.2. Classification (NCBI taxonomy): domain Eukaryota; kingdom Viridiplantae; phylum Streptophyta; class Magnoliopsida; order Brassicales; family Brassicaceae; genus Microthlaspi; species Microthlaspi erraticum. Next base: position 42,649 of record CACVBM020000876.1, read on the forward strand.
ATTTTACTGTAACTCAAAATATTCAAATAGGAAGAGAGTACCAGCCTTCTACGGATGCCAAAAAATCCAAGGGTGGAAAGAAGTAGACAATAAAACTATTGGAGACAAAGTAATCATCTTTGTTGCACCTTGAAGGATTTACAGTGAAGAGTTCTCATTTGCCACAAGTTTGTTGAAGAAAATGGCTGAATCATATACTCAGACTGAAAAATGACATATGAAGAGGATATGAAAGAAGAACATTAAGAAGATAAAATTAAAGATTATCGAAGACGAAGATACCAAAGTAGAAAGAGAAAAAAAGACCCAAAGAATAACAAAGTTGAAGACGGAAACACCGAATAAGAAACCACGAAGATGAAATTGAAAATTAAGAATTAATCAAAGAAGAAAGGAGGAGAAGAAACCAAAAGAGGAAGCAAGACGAGCGAAGAAGAGCAAAGAAGATGAGTGAAGATGATGAAAAAAACGAATAAGAATAAATAAAAAGAAAAAGAAGCTACCAATTTAGAACAAAGACAACAAGGCAAATTATAAGGTTTTTTTTTTCACAAGTTTCTAATACGGTTCACTTAAAAACAATGTTGGTTCAGGCTGATCATGTTGTCATAATATTGAAAAAGAAAAGTTTAGGATCTGTTCTTATGTCGAATTTTATGAAACAATTGACAAAACATATAAATATTAAGAAATGTGAGGATAGGGCTGCTGTATGTTTTTTACAGAATTTTTTTTAAAAGTACCTTACTTATTATGACTAATTATAAAATAATTAAATTGGTAAAGTAAAAAAATAATTAAAAATTATATTACAAAGAAAAGTTTATAAAAAACAGCAAAAATTAAAAAATTGTGAAGCGTTGTAAGAAAATAAATTTAAATATAACAATTTAAAAAATCATTAGAACAGACCCGCGCATGCGCGGTTCAAAAACCTAGTCTATACTATATAAAAGTTGAGGCTATAAGCCTCTGAGAGCGTCCACATAGGATTTAAAGACACGATCTCATTGGTCCACGTAAGCATCTTAAAGATTAAGAAAGTTTCCGAATTTTAAAAGACCAATAATATAATTCCACATCACCATATAAAATAAGGTAATTAAAGAATAAGAAAGTTTCCTAATTCAAAACTAATATAGACTTTTTGTATTAAAGAGTTTATAAAATAAAATATATATTTTTAATACCAAGCAAAAAGAAACTAACTTAACATGTTAATATTTTTTTAATTTTAGTATATATAACAACATTGGAATTAAAAACATCACAAAAACAAATCCAAAGATTAAACAAAATTCTTTGATTTTTGTTAAAAATTGACGTTGATTTAATAACTAGATTTGAAAGATTTCTATAAAAACATTTGGAGAACTACTAAATTAGTTATGAAGAATTACATAGATCATGAGTTAGTTTTTTTAATCACAAAAATGAAAGTTACACCATAATAAGGAGAATTGTTCATAGCGAACTTAACAAATTTTGTAAGTGAGTCACATTACATAGTCTAAAAATAAAATAAAAGAAAATAAAAAAATGTCTCATGTCATGTAGAAGACATTTTAGCTCATATGTAGTTTTTTTAGATGATGAGAGAGATCAACTTTGAGAGTGTCATTATTACATTAATGGAAGTAAAACATGCATCTAGCCCACTAGATAACACTTTGTTCATCGCAAAAGTTTCAACAATAATGGCTAAAGAAGTAAACATTATACTTGCATTGCTTTGGAGAAGAGTAGATTTGATCATTCAGTTCATACCATATGTTTATGAGGAAATATTTCGAGTTGCATGATCAAAACAAAAGTTTTGTTCGAGAGGATAATCCCGACCAAATGGACAGGGAAAGGAGAATCTGACTTATTTATAAGCATCATTCACAATGTTAACGAGGATTTCATCTTAATGTAAATCACAATCTTTTAAAATAAGAAGAGATTACATGGCTTTTACATATGTCAATATATTTAAGAGTAGATGTCAATAAACCTATTGATGACAGAGTAATCATCTTTGTTGCACATTGAAGGGGTTTCAAAGAGGGATGTTCGCTTGCCAAAATTTTGTTGAGGAAAGGGGTTAACTCCTAGACGTACTTGGACTGTAAAAATGAAGATATGGAGACTGTTTGTTTGCTGGCACATCGTCTTCAAAAAGTGTTCGCAACAATTCTATAAGAGACCAAAGCTTGATCCACCGGCAAAGCCTTTGCCATCGATTCCATTTTTTTGTGATATATACAAACTTGGCGAAATAATGCGTTGCAGGATTAGAAACGGACAATCTTTGTAAGTGATATAAGGTGAGGTAATGACCAATTTTTCAATTAAAGAAATTCTCACTGGATTATGCACTTTTTTTAACAAATATGTAACTAAAAATATTTTGAACAAGAATATGTTCTCAAAACATCAACCAAATATTTCTAAATAAGTCTAAGATGTACTGAAAATAGAAAAATAACGCATAGAAAAAACGTAGTAAATTCATTTACAGAAAATATTAACATTAAATAAACAATTATTTAAGGTTTCTCAAGGCTATAAAAAATAACATAAATTATTTATGTTTTATTTATTAACATTGAATCAAAGTTTATAAACTAAAAACATGTGTTAAGTTAAAATTATTGATAAATTAAACAAAAGAGCATTTGAAGTTTTAATACATATAAAAGTTCATTTTAATAATTTAAAATAATAAATATGTTAAATACAACTATTTACTGATATCTTAACATTCATACAAAAAAAACGCTTTCACGATATTTAATTTTAAAGATTTCTCTATACAAATTTAAAGAAAATATTTGCTAATATTTAATTTAAATATTTCTATATACAAACTTAAAGAAAATGTTTTCTTTTTATAATAAAATTGACACTGTTAAAACAGCTCACAACTTATTCCGCAAGAAATAATTCATCAAAGAAATGAAAGAACAAGAAGAAAGACGAACATATAGGAGAAGTATAGTAAGAGAATGAAACCGAAAAATGATTTTTTTCGGATGATCATTACGGAGAACTATCATGATCATTTTTCAAGTAACATATAGATTCATGATAGTTCGAGAACTATCATGATCATTTTTCACCTTTAGGAGAAGTACGTAAGAGCATGAAACCGAAAAACAGGGAAGATGGAGATACTAAAGTAGGAAGAAAAAAAGAAAGCCAAAGAAGAACATCGATGAAGACAGAAAAACCGAAAAAAAACAATGAAGATGAAACTGAAAAAGAAAAAAAATCAATGAAGAACAAATGAAGAAGAAAAAGAATAAAAAACAATGAAAAGAAAAAAAAAATCAAATAAGAATGAAAGAGAAGAAACCAGACAAGAAAGAAAAATAGGATGCAATACGAGTGGGAAGAAAAATAGCAAAGTAGAAGACAAGTAGATCAGTGAATATGAAGAATAAATCGAATAAGAATGACGCAAAGAAAAAGAAGACACCGACTAAAAAAAAACAAAAAAGAAAAGAACTTCAAGCATAAAGAAATCAAATAAGAAAAAAAAACAAAAAAAATAGATTAAAGAAGAAAGCAAGACGGATGAATAAATTGAATTTCAAGAATGTGTATTTTTTTGGCTTTTCTTCAAATGAAGTTCTATTTAAAGTATATTCGAGATCTATCACCGAATTTAGTAATTTCAAATAAATAAAGATGATTATTTTATAAAAAGTGATGCTGCTAGGGTATCAAAAGATCTATACTAAAAACATTTAAAAATAAATTATGAAACAAATTGAAGTTGATGTGGTCTAAAAGATAATTTATTTTTGTCATAAACAATACAAATTAATTGAATAGGTTATTCTCAAACAAAGTTAAAGGACTGTTATAATCTACAATATTAAAATTTTATTGGTTTAGTAAAAACAAGACAAACTACAAATTTGTTGTTCACAACTTTCTAATTCAGTTCATTAAAAAATAATGTTTGTTTAGGCCGATCATGTTGTCATATTGTTGAAAGATCAAAGTTTATGATGTTCTTATGCCAAATTTTGTGAAGCAATGGACAAAACATATTTATGAAAATGTATGTCGAGTCATGTCTAATGAAGACATCTAAGATTTATACATCCAATTTTATGATGAGTTTTGTCAAACGACGATATCTAGGATTCTAATCATAAAACAAAATTGATTATGGATTTTTGTACGAAAGTTTAACACAAGATAACAATATATTAAGTTTTAAATCAGTATGTTGTGTTAAAGATATCCGCTTGCCCCGAAATGACCCGGCCAAATAGGGAAATCCCAATTCATTAGGCCCATTTTCAAAATTCGAATTGAAATATATATTTTTATGCAGGTATAGTTGACAATTATGAAAGTAACTATCAAATTTTTTTTAAAGATTTCAGAGGTTCCTACAAATCTCCATAGAATATTACAGAAATCAACAAAGATTCTTTACTGAAATTAAGTAAATTAGTATTTTAGTGAGGTAAAATTATTGGAAAGTTGCTAAAATGATCTATGAATTGAACTCAAAATCAAATGTAACCCACATTTATCCCTTTCAATTGCTTTATTATTATTATTCTTAAAAATATCTATAATCTTATAAAAGAATAAAAGGAGGAGAAATAATCAATTTTTTTAAGTACATTAAAAAAAATGCACAAGATTTGATAATTTTAAAGTTATTAGTTGATTAAATAAAATTATTAACCGAGACCCGCGCGTGCGCGGGTTAGAAACCTAGTAAGAGAAAAAGCTATATGGATAGAAGAATAAATGGAAAAAATTGTTTGGATACAAGAATAACAACTTAAAACAAATCGATGGTTTAGAAAACTTCCGTTTTTCAGCTCTTAAAAATCTGCAAAAAAGAAAACTTAACATAATTTAACGATAATAAAAAATCATTAGAATATGATTTTGGATTTTAGGAGTTAATTTTTTTTTTAATTTTAATTCGGGTTCAATTTAGGTTTCTTTTTTTGGTTTTTTTGGGTTTAGTGATATAAAAGTCGTTCAAGTTTTTTAAATTTCTGAATCGGGTTTGGTTTGGGTTTTTCTAGACAAGTTCGGGTTTGGGCGAAAATTTCAGATCTAATTTTATAGATATATAGAGCTATTGAAAGTGTTTAGGGTTTTCCGGATTTTTTGGATTTGGGTTTTCGGATTTAGACATATTAAAAAGGTTTGGGTTTTTTAAAATTTTGATTAGCTTTTTTGGGTCGGGCTCATGTTTAGGATTTAGATTTTCTTCACAAAACTGTAACGTCACACCGCGCGTTTGCGCGGATCCTCTACTAGTATTGTATTAAACGTTAATACTCAAATAAAATATTCTGTTATTATTATCAGAAATCAACATCAACAAAATTAAATATCTTATTATATAAAGCTGGATGCACGCGATGTGATTGCGACACGTATAATTTTTATAAAATATAAGATCGCGACATGTGTCACTTTTAAGATTATGTCCCTTAAGATCGTGAAAGTGTATTAGGAGAAGAAAAAAATATTTTTAAAAAATACTAGAAATAGGATAATTAAAAAAATGAAATTTAATTTAAAAAAAAAAACGAAATTTAAACTATTTTATATAAAAAATATAAATTAATATTTGTCATATCCTAACAGAAAAAAGTTTTCCCATTCATCAAATTTATATTATCCAAACACATATTAATTTATAAAATAAGATTGAAAATAATGTAATAAATAAAATCCTATTACTACAAGGAATAGGTATGTAAACTAAAATTTCTATATCTGCAAGGAATATGTTATATGAACACCTATAAATACAAAGTTACAGTAGTCTCTTTTTTCTCATTCACAAACTTATCAAAGTAAATTCATCAAAGTTCTTTGATTCTCTTTCTCTAATTTAAAAATTATGTCTTTGAATGTTCAAGAAAACAGTGAAGATTATTTGACTCTAGGTCAATTGGATCGAAATCGAAATTATCGTTGTATATAGTACGTGTTATTCGAAAGTGGGAAGTTAGAAATCCAAAAGAAAATAATATTCTTATGAGAGTTGAGCTTCTACTACTTGATGAAAAGGTTAGTAAGAAAAAATATAATTTACAATAAATTGTTACATCCATTAAGAAACGGAAAAAAAACATATTCCTAATACAAGAAGGAAAAAAAACAATATATAATAAGTTACACCCTTCATGATTTAATTGTGTACTTATATATTTTGTTTAAATTTTCTTTCTTATTAAGAAATGAAAAATCATGTCTTTAAAAGTTCAAGATATAAATGAAGAATATTTAATTTTAGATCAGTTGGATCAAAATCAAAACTACTACCGCACCATGTATAATATTTGATCAGATTATAACATGTGTTAATACAAGAAAATTAGAAAAATCTAATAACAAAACGAAAAATTGTCCAATATTCTAATTTTCAAATTTTTGTTAGGTCAAAAAATATTTAAAAAATTGATTTCATCAACTGAAACACATGTAAGTATTTCTATATTAGATAAAAATAAGATAACACAAATTAATTAATTTTTTATATCAAGAATTCAAAAAAATTTTAATTATAATAAAAATATAAAAGATTAATAATCTTATTTTATTTAGTGATTTGTTATCGGGTTTTTATTATTATTCTACTTACTTTTAAAAATAATTATATTATGTTTAATATTTTCCAGGATTTATTTCAAAAAGTTTAAAATAAACCCGCGTATACGCGGGGCCTAATCTAGTTATTATATAAAGTTGGATGCGCACACGTAGGATTTTTATAAATTATAAGATTATGACATTTGTCACTTTTTATGTTACGTCCGTTAAGATCGTGACACATGTTTTAGGAAAAAAGAAAAAAAAAATTAAAAGGAATATTTTAATCTTTTATAATAAAAACGAAAATTTATATAATAAATTGAAAATAATGTATGTCTTGAGAAAAAGGAAAAAAAAATTAAAGGGAAAATTTTAGTCTTTTATAATAAAAACGAAAATTTATATAATAAATTGAAAATAATGTAATAAAAAATACATATTAATACATGGAATATGTATGTAAACGAAATATCCTAAAACTGTACGGAATAGGTTGAAGGAACTTAAGCTGTTGACAAAAAAAAAAACTGTACGGAATAGGTTACATAAATATTTATTTTAAAAAATCATATTAGTACAGGGAATATGTATGTAAACTAAATATCATAAAACTGTATGAAATTGGTTACATAAACCCCCTATAAAAAGAGAGCTGTTGATTCTCTTTTTCTCATTCACAAACTCATCAAAGCAAATTCAGCAAATCTCTTTGATTTTCTTTCTCTAATTTTAAAATCGTCTTTGAAAGTTCAAGAGAACAGTTGAGATTATTTGACCCTAGGTCAATTGGATCGAAATCAAAATTATCGTCGTACTATATGTGTTATTCGAAAGTGGGAAGTTAGAAATCCTAAAGAAAATAATATTCTTATGGGAGTTGAACTTCTATTACTTGATGAAAAGATTAGTAACATCTTATTATATTGATATAGATAACTTTATTATAACATTGATTAACATTAAAGTTTTACTTCTGTTTGAAACAGGAAAACACAATTCAAGTATTTGTGCATCATTCACTACTTAAAAATTTTGGAGATCAAATGGCCGAAGGAAAAATAATTCTCATTAAGAAAAGAAAAAGAAAATGAAAAAAAAAAATTGTTACATCCATTACGAAAAGGAAAAGTAAAACATATTTCAAATACGAAAAGGAAAAAATAATAATATATAATAAGCTATAGCCTTCATGATTTAATTGTGTGATTCTATCTTTTGATTAAACTTCTCTCTCATTAAGAACTAAATATAATGTATTTGAAAGTTCATGATATTAATGAATAATATTTAACTCTAGATCAGTTGGATCCAAATCAAAATTATTATTGCTACTTGTGTCTAATATTTTGAAAACAAGTGTTAACACAAGAAAATTGGAAAAATGAATAAAATAAATAAAAAAGCTAACAAAATTACTAGAAAACAACTAACTAATAATGGAAAGGAGATTTTGTAATGACCTATGTCAAAAACAAAACTGAAAAAACAATATAAATATATTTAATATTGTTCCCCCGGTTTGGCTACCTGAACCGTTTTAGGAAACTAAGCTGTCGACAGAAAAAAAAAACAATATAAATAGAAAACTAATAAAATAATTATCGAGCAACTAACTAATATTAAAAGGAAAAAATTGTAATGAAATGATATTCTAATTTTAATAGTTTAATTTTTTTTTAGGTAAATAATTATTTAAAGAAAAAGATTTCGTCAACCGAAATCTCTTCAATGGAATAATAAAATTTTCACGAATTAATCAATCAATCAATCAAACTTACACATGTGTAAGTCTTTGGTTTAGAGTCCAAATCTCCTGTTTTGCTCCATAATGCACATTTTTACCTAAAATGACTCTTTGCACTATAAATCTATAAAAACTAACTTTTAACACAAGAATCCACTAGAAAACCATTAGAAAACCATAGTAAAATAGCATAAAAAGTAGGTAAAATAGAGGTATATCAGATTCTTGTGTTAAAAGGTAGTTTTTATGGATTTATACTGCAAAGAGTCATTTTAGGTAAAAATGTGCATTATGGAGCAAATTAGAGGATTTGGACTGTAAACCAGTTCAATGCCCCTGCATCTACTTTGGATGGAGCTAGAAAAAGATCTACTCAATGGATTTCATCAAGACTAGTTCCATGCGTGCTCTGATTGAGTTAACTTTCCAATGCAAGTGGAAAGGCCTAATTTGGATGAGTAGAAACGGAGTTATAATCAAAAGAGTGAAGACTGTCCAGACGGTTCTATCGAGAAATCAGCGCCCAACCGCTCAATCCGGCTGGCCGAGAAACTATTGTTTCGCGCTCGGCCAAAGTCATATCCGTCCGTCTGAAGTCTCGGCCAAAGTTCAAAATCGACCGGCCGATCACATATCACGACCCGGGAAACATTGTCCCGCGGTCGGCCAAGCTACAATCGCTCACGCCACGCCGTGCACGATCATGCCGCGCGAGTTGGGGAACAAAGCCTCGCGGCCGCGCAACTCGCTTCGCGTACCACGGCCGATGCATCTGTCCGAGCCGGGAAAGAACGTCCCACGTTGATGATAGGATTTTGCGTGTGTGATATGAAATGAGGTGGAATGCAAACAGGGGTGAATAAAGATGATGGTATGGTGCAATCACAATCAATCAATTCCTCTTAACCATCATAGTCATTGAAGTATAAGAGGTTATCAATCCAAAATGGGAAACTTGTCACTCTATGAGAATATGAAACAACCAGGAAGTCAAGCAAGCAGTAAGATTTGAAGTAACACTAACAACCTAAAAAATGAAAAGCAGTGCAATAAAAGTAAACAAAGCAGTGAAGTGCAGCTCGACCAAGACTCGAGTCGAGTAGAGCAAAGTACCAGCTCGATCGAGTTTAGGGACGAGTTGAGACAAACAAAGCTAAAGGTGACGACTTTAACAAGATAAAGAGAAATTAGGGTTCAAGACAGGGTTTTGCAATCAAAGGAATCTACACTTAATCAATCTAGCTCTTAAAACTCCTTGTATCAAGGCTTCTCTTGATATTGGGCTTCTCAATGCCTAGCCAACCCTTTCCCAAGGTGGAGGCTATCAACCAAGGAATGATCTCAGAAACAGGGGGTTAGCCAGTGAGAATCAAACCTTGGAGGCCATAGGATCATTGCCCAAACTAATCCATCCAACCCCTTAGACCTCTATTTCTAGAGCAAGAGATATTGGAGCTCTTAGTGGATCTTTTCCAGCGAATGCCATCACTTTCGTGTGGGGAGTCGCCTAAGGACTTACAAGCCAGGGGTAGTGGTCATGTAGCCTTAAGATCTATCCAAAAGAGAGAGAATCTAGATTAAGACCATAAGCTAGAAGGATTAAGCATATGAAACCTCTAATCTATCCCATCTCAAACCCTAATGGGTAACTACTCACTACACATGAATGTAAACACAAGCAAATGCAATAAAAGAGACATCATAAGAAAGAGGAGATGAAATTAAACAACTTTTATTGAAATAAGCAAGTGCAAATACAAAGAGATTATCCAGGATCTAAGATTCAAGAAGCAAGAGCTTCAAGAACACAAAGATGGGATTAGGGTTCTAAAAAGTAAAGACAATAAATTAAAAGAAGCTAAAACAAAATAATCTAAAGCTTGGTGGTTTTTTCGTGGCTTAGAGCCTTTAAATACAAGAGGATTAGGTTTAGGGTCAAAGGAAAGTCAAGGGGGAAGCAACATTTTTCGGGTTTGACTTTGACTTCTCAGCTCGATCGAGTTGAAGCTTGGCCGGTCGAGTTGAGGAACTCGACCGGTTGGTCGAGTAGACGGTCGAGCTGGTCTTCAAGATGGCTTCTCCCTTCTTCCTTTGCGTATCCAGTTGAGCTGCTTCCATGTGCCAAGTCCCTCCATGCTCCTCATGTCCCATATGCTCCAGAATGCTCCAAAAGACCTATTTCAAAGGACCAAACATGCATATGTATGCAAATGCAACCTAAAACTAACATGAATGCATAAGAAGAGAAAAGGAACAAGATATGATGCAAATGGAAGCTAAAACTATGCAAAAGATGCATAAAAGATGTGCTAAAACTATGTAAAATGCAAGCACATCACACGTCCGGCCGAGAAACCATCGGCCAAATCTTCTCCGTCGACCACGCCGGCCGACCGTGAAACATCCGGCCACGACCGTTCCGACTCGGCCCAAGACCCGACTGTCCGGCCGATCGTCCCGACCGACCGTCCGAACGCCGCGGTCGACCCGAAGCCGTTTTTGAAGCCCAATCCGCACAATTCAAGCCCAAAGCCGGCGCCGACCTAGCTAGATTAGGTTTAGCCGCTTTTCATACTTAGAGCATTATAAATACTTCTTTTTAGCCTTGTAACTCAAGAAGGAGAGAGACCACAATTATTTTACATCTTTAATAAAGTTTTGCTTGCTTTTACTTTGTTCTTGCTTGTTACTCTTTCTAGAGAGGATTCGAATCTCTGTTCTTATGAATATGAATTCGTGTTCCTTCTCTATGTCTGAGTAGTTTACTTGTTAAGTGATAGGAAGTCAAAGGATAGCATTCATGTATGCTTGATGATTGATCACAATTAGGGTTTTACTTATAATCTCCATCTTTGCTTATACTTAATGCTTGTTGTTAATCTGGCCAATTAGCATATGCCTTTAGGTTGATTTGAGCCTCGACAGTGCTGTATCATTCGCCTGAACTAGTATTTGGTGGGCAATCTCTTTTAGACTGCGACAGTTGATCTACTTGTAGGTTGTGAACAATTGATCTTATCGAACTAATGCTTGATTTAATCACCTAGGGACATACCAAAAGTTTAGCGACTAGGTAGATTAACAAAGGGGTCGGAGCCTCGACAGTGGAATGATCATACCATAGTGTTTCAAGTTCTAGATTAGCACCTAAGTGCGGTAACCCTAATTGATTGATTTCATGCTTCTTGAATTGCTTATCTCAAGACTATCCTATTGCTTAGCCTTTCTCTCCTATTGAATTCTCACTTTTTATTACTTGCATGCTTTACTTTCTCTGCACTCAACCAACTTATACTTTTGCCCTAGCTCGATCTCAAACTCATAGCTTGTAGTGTGCAATCTGGTCCTTGTGTTCGATACCCGTTTACTACTTCTGACCTGTGCACTTGCAGAATCAGGGATAGGAAAGGGGAAGACCTGATCCCGCGATCAAGTTTTTGGCGCCGTTGCCGGGGACCAATTCGCACCTACAAGTTCTTGCAAGAGAGCTAGTCTAGGGTTTTCTTTTCCTTTTTGTTTTTGTTATTTTTCCTTTTTTCTTTTGATTTGGTTTTTCCTTTTTGTTTTTAGCTTTTCAGGTTTTCCTAGTTAGATATGGAGAAGGAGCCACAAGCCTCTTCCCCTATAAAGGCGATGCCACTTCGCCACATACCACCTCAAAGACCTCTTGAGCGAACAAGAGATGTCAAGCCCTCAAGCACCACCACCTTCATGGGATAGTCCTCCAAGACTATCCTCTTTGAAGACAAAGAAGAAACTTCTTCCTTACCTTGAAGCAGCCGACCTGGAGACGTCTAGCCAAGCCGCATCTTACAGAGAAGAACACCTTCTAGCCACACCAGAAGAGGAGATTGACCCTGAGCTGATCGAGTTCGTGAAGAGAGATCAATTCCATGATCTGTTTTCAGAGTATGCATGGAGCACATAGATCACTTTGATAATCTTTGTGATTCCTATGGAGTCTTTGACTTTGAGAAGAAGATGATGCTATTCAGCACATCACTAGCTGGACCAGCACTAGATTGGGCGCAGCATGAACCACCCTCTACAATCGAGTCATGGATCGATTTTAGAGAAGCTTTCTTGGAAAGGTTTGCAAAGAAGCCACCTTTCAAATCCAAGTACTACCACTACTCTCATCAGCTGGAAGAGAGCGTGATGAAGAAGAATGGGGAGGCATACCACCCCATCCTGAAGTTTTGAATGAAGAGCTAATCAAGCATGTGGAGAGGAATCCTTTCTACAATTCTACTTCAGAGTGCAAAGGAGCATCTATGCAACTTTGAGCAGCTTTGCCACGACTATGACTTGGACATAACCCCAAGAAGATACAACTTTTCCAACTATCACTAGCTGGACAAGCCAAAGAATGGGCTAAGTTCAATGTCCAACATGCTTTCAAGACTTGGAATGGATACAAAGAAGCTTTCCTCCACATATTTGATAAAGGTCCTATTTATGTCCCACCACCACGCCCAAGCTATTCACATCACCATCCATGTAGTAACCCTGGTGTGAGATGAGGAGATTTGACTAATGGACTTCATGGAGAGGAGCTAGAAGTCAAATAAAACATTTCGATCGAAGAAAATCGGGAAACGAACGAGTAGAAATCAAGATAGACAAAGTTGAGCGCATACGGACGAACGCGGAGTATCGAGACGGACAAGTCCGGAACACGAAAAATGGAAAGTTGTGGCATTGAGATAGAAACTTCAGGACAACAAGAGGAAGACAAAACAAGATGTTCGGTCGAGACAGAAGTTGATTTGACGAGTATCTCGAGATATAAAGCTGGCCGCTTGATGGCTATGCCGAAGGGCGGCAAAGCTTGTATCGGCGATCGGGTCATGGATTAGACCAAGGAGGATGTTGGCGTGGACTTAGGGAAGACTAAACCTATGTTTTGCGTGGAAAGTGAGGCCAAGGACATCACGATTGATCGACCAATCAGGACGTGATAAGTGGCGAGAATGTTCCCTTTAAGGAAACACATGCCTAAAGAAGAGGAGAGTGGTTTGCCATTAAGAAAGAAACATTCTTTCTTGCATGGGGAGAATCTTTGTCATCTCTACAACATTGTTGACACCTAGAAGATTCTTGAGAATGAGGAGAAGAGAAGAAGACACATGCTAGCTTCCAAGAGAATGCATGTGGAGCGATGTGATGTGTAACATCCAAGAATGTTCATACAATGAACATGGACGTGATACACTGTATTTGGCACTATACTAGGAAGAGTATGTGAGTTAGTGGAGGTGCAGACCTAAGAGATAGGTGCATCTTTTCATTGGTTTGTTCTCTCGTGGAGTGCGCGGAGAAAAGACGAAACGATGGGGTGTGGACATTTGGCGAGAATGTTTGCATGCATGAGGACGTGATGAGACTCAAAAGAGGAGAGTGAGAGTGAGACAAGAGATAGAGACACACATGTCGAGCCAGGGAGTAACTTACATATACAAAAAGACATGTGTTGATTGGATGGATCAAAGGAAGGAAACGACGACAAGTGTCATTCTTTTTGACAAATGTCAAAAGACTCATGACAAGTGTCATTCCAAGGTGACTCACGACCACTTAGCCTATAAATAGAGTGCCTCAGCCTCACTTGCTTCCATTTCCCCATTCCTTGTGCTCTTGTTCTTCTTGAGAGCGAGAGAGAGAGTTTTAGCGAGAAAGTGTGTGTGTTCTTTCTAAAGAGTTTGAGTGAGTTTAGTGGAGTTAGGGAGAGAGTTCTAGCTAAGGAGTAGCTAGAGGAAGTGGAGAGTAGCGTATGGTGGTGGTTAGGCCGTTCATCAAAGTGGTTTGGTGAGTACGGTTAAGTGGCTCCGAGAGTAGTCACTGTCTGTCTTTTCTTGTTTGTTTGTGTGTTGCATTCTAGATCATTTAGAAACTTGTGGTTTCTTTTGATTAGATGCATGTGAGTGTTGTGGAGGTTGTTAGTATGTGTGATACTAACTTTGTGGTTGCAGGAAGTATGAACGCTAAGCAGGAGGCTTACCGTTATACTTTTTGTGTTTGTGTGGTGATAGCTTTTGTTAAAGCTTGTTTGTTGCATGCATGTTAGGATCCAAGAAGAAACGTGCGATGTTCTTCTTGGGATTGATTGCATGATTGGTTGTGTGTGTGTGTGGTGTAGTTAGTTTGTGAAACTAACGATTTGTGGTGTAGGGAAGAGAAGAAACGCCTAAGTGTTCAAAGTGTGATTAACAAGTTTTGTGCAGGGTTGAGAAGGAACACTTAGCGCGGTTTCTTGTTGTTGTGGTGAGATCATAGCGAAAGCTATGGATCTATTTGGTTTGTGTGTTGTGTGAGATCATAGTGAAAGCTATGGATCTATTTGGTTTGTGTGTTGTGTGAGATCATAGCGAAAGCTATGGATCTATGTTGTGTGTGTTGTAAGGGGACATAGCGTGTTATAAGCTATGGACCTATTGTGTGTGGTGTGTGAGATCATAGCCCAATGCTATGGATCTTTGTGTGTGAGGTCATAGAAACCCTATGGACCTAGTAGTGCGTAAATAGATCATTGTGTTGTTTGATCAATGATCTTAGCGGTGTATCGTGATGCTCCTCCTCCCTTGCGGTTCATTCACTGAGAAACCCTCTTGGATGGATCGTTAGGATGACTCAGAGGGTACTTGGGTCGCTCCCATGGCTGAGTACTACACGACGGTGTAGCCCGGGTGTCTCTTGTCGGCGATGGCAAGAGAGTCGGGGGCCGAGTTCTTGATCATGGAAGGGTCAAGAATCGGTGTGAGAGTCCGGTCAGGGTTACTGTGTGTTTCTCTGACGCGGATATCACGGTGAGGGGAGATCCGTGCATGATAGAAGCCGATACCACGTAGTTTTGGTGGTAGTAGCTTAGTGAGCGCTGTAGAGTGTGTGTGTGTGAGTGTGGTTGAGTGTTGTGTAGGAAAGTCTCTTAATTGAGACTATCTCCTTTGTGTTGTGTGGTTGTGCATAATAGTTGGACGCAACTATTATGTTATGTGTTGTGTGTTTGCAGGTGTGGAGAAAGTGGTGATAGACAATACTCGTGTATTGGTCTAAGGCATGACTAAAGAGCTTTGCTTCGGCATTGTCTTTAGTATGCGTGTGTTGTGATTGTTTGTTTAAAAGCTTCCGCTTGTGCTTGCTTTGATTGAGTTGTTGTAGTCGTTGATTGCTTGATTGCATGTTGTGTTTGGGGTGTTTGGGTAGAATTGCTTATGTAGTATGGGTAGAGGATCCCGGCTCACTAAGTAATTCTAGATTACTTATGATGACTCTGTTTGTTGCAGGTGACCGTAGCTGTGGTGTAGTTGGCGCTTGGACGTAGGAGGCCGGAGTAGATTGCGGTGTGCTTTTGTAAAAGCTATGTAAGGTTTCGATGGTTTTAATTTTTGTCTTTTGTTTTAAAATCGTCCATGGATGTAATAAGATGTTTTCAATTTCGGTTTTATGTAAGACAATGTTTATGAAATAAATCAAGTATGTTTTAAGTATATTAAATACTTGGTTTTAAAGATATTTAGTCTAGTCCGGACTAACATAACTCTCAGCTTGAATACGGGTTGGCAAGCCTTAGGTTCTTGTCTTGAGAGGGTCGGTTACCAAAGATGGACTAACCTCGGCCTTGATGTGTTCTTGGCCTTGAGGATGGACTGTCGATGGTAATTTGACATACTGTGGCGCCACTCAGCGCGGCTATGTCTAGCACGCGTCGGGGGTGTTACAATCCAGTCAAAAAGACATTTATTATGAAAAGAGAGAGTATTACACTAATATGTTAGGGTTTATATATATTATGGTTATATTTAAAAATTTCAAGTTTAGGGTTTTAGGTTTTAGGGTTAATTCAATTTTAGAGTTCGAGATTACAATTTTAAGGTTTATGCCATGGTTAGGATTTAGGTTATAGGGTTTAGGGTTTAGCTTTTGGGGTCTTAGATTTTAAGGTTTAGAGTTTATATTTTGGGTTTAAAGCTCTTTTACTGAGTGAAAAAAATGTAGTTTTGAAAATAAACACCACAAATGTGTAGTTTTGAAAACTGACATATAAAAAAGTGTAATTTAAAAAATTTCCCATTTAGAATTCTTAAAATCCTATTTAGGGTTTAGGGGTTAGGATATAATTGTGAGGTATTAGGGTTAAAGTTCTTTGAATTAACTTGGTAACAAAGTCTAAGATTTAAGAAAATATGTGAACTGAAATGTAAGAACATCATAACAGTTTTTAATAGTTTTTTTTTCTCTGAAAATACCTAAAACTAAAATAAATGTTATTCATTTTTTTTAATACACTAGCATGTTAGGGTTTAGATATTATCGTTAAATTTTGAAAATCAAGTTTAAAGTTTATGGTTTTAGGATTAAGAATTCAAGTTTAAAATTCGAGATGATAATTTAGGGTTTATGTTGATAGTTTAGGATCTACCGCTAGAAATCGAGTATATTATTTATGTTTATAACAAAATAAATGAAAATGTTCAAAAAAATAATTTTTTAATATGTATATCATAATATGATACACATGTTTTAATTAGATATATGAATCAAAACTTTTAAAAAATAAATAAATTTACTAACAGTAAGAAAATGAATATTATTATTTACATTGTTTGTTTATTTTTGTTTCTTAATATATCACAAATGGCATATTTTCCCTATTATTATGTTTCTATTTTGTGAACCACAAATTTTGATGACATGGCAAAAATAATTTTCTTTATATCTATTTTTTCAACACTTTCTCTCCCCAACGAAAATAAAGTTTAGAAAAGTGGACCCATTCTCTCTCCTTCCAACTCTCTATCTCTCTCATAGACACAAGGTTAGTTTTGTATTTAAAATTTTTTCTCTCTCCAATTGCCTCTTTTCACAATATGAAACATGGTGTTGCCTCTTTTCCCAATAAAAACTTAAAAACCGCCTACTTTCAAAATTAACCATAATTTTTATATGTTAAGGGGACTATTTTTAAATTTTGCACATAGGCTTAGGAAATGTTTGAGCCGGCCCTGGATGCTCGCACATATGAGTTGCGGTAGTGGTTTAGGTTAGCCACTTTCCCGTGAAATGATTGGTTTGGTTCAGATAAAACCAATACTGAACCGGACATGACCGATTGATTTTTCACTCATTTTACAGGGATCGATGATGGCCATTTTACAGGGATCGATGATGGCTGCAATTCACAAGTGAGCCAAGGGGTCCCAAGATCCGGAGAAACACAATTTCAATCCACAAGTGAGCCGCCATCGGGTAATAATTTCTTCCTGGAGACGCTTTCAGAGAAATTGTTTGGGCCTTTGATCTCTTTTGCGTTTATATCTTAATGTCTAAGATTTATAACTATTTTGTTTACATTGTTTAATAACAAGACCGGCTTAGGGTTATTGGTTTGGCTTAGATAAACCAAACTTAAGTTTAGATTAGCCATTTCCCCGTGAAATGATTTGTTTGGTTCAGACAAAACCAGTACTGAACCGTATTTTATTCATTTCTCTCTGTTGTTTATTATCCTAAATTCGATTTTAATTATAGAATTTGGTATTACTGAAATGGTATTACTTAAATCTATAGCGCTAGGCTTGCCAGTCTACTCAACGAATGTTTTCAAATTACCTGTGGGAATCTGTGAAGAGATCAACCAACGGTGTATTAGCAAAATTTTGGTGGAATTCTACGAGTGATAGAAATGGAATGCATTGGTTTTCTTGGAACAAGTTGTGTTTGCCGAAAAAAGAAGGAGGACTTGGCTTTCGGGATATAGAGTGCTTTAACTTAGCTTTGCTTGCTAAACAAGCCTAGAGATTGCTGCAGAAATCGGAATGTCTGATGGCTCGAGTTTTGGGTGGAAGATATTATAGAGATTCAAATATTTTGAATGCCACAGTTCTTTTATTTGGAAATCTATTCTGCAAGGAAGGGATTTGTTGAGAAGAGGTCTTCGCATGGATTCCAAGAGGAGCAAATCAAGCAGCAGAACGTAGTTTAAGGAATACATCAAGTTTCAATTATTACCCTCTAGTTCCATATTTTATTTCATCTGTATTACACTGTGACTTCAATATAATTCTATTTCGTTGAAAAAAAAAATAAAGGAAAACGAATAAAAAAAAAGACTATAAATACCTTCTTCCCCTTCGACCGCCTCTACAAAAATAAAGGAAAACGAATAAAAAAAAAGACTATAAATACCTTCTTCCCCTTCTTCCCCTTCCCCTTCTTGGAATATCTGTTTCTCAACTTGAAAAATCTGATTAGATATCTTTTTGTACCCTAGGTTCCGAAATTGAACGATTGTGATGCTGCACAAATTCGAAAAAGCAGGTAAAAACCGATATAATCTTTATATCTCTGCTATATATGTAAGATGTGTTGTTGTCATGTTAATATATTATTTTCACCTGCAATCAAATCTATGGCTGTAGAATCGTGAGCAGGATTTACGTTGAGGGATACGACACTTCGCTTTCTGGCTATGATTTCGTTGCGTCTATGAGAGGACACTTCTCTTCATGTGGAGAGGTGGTGCATGTTTATATTCCCGGATACACTGGTTACATTGAAGGCACTACTCTCAACAGGTTTGTGGCTGTCTCTTTCCTCCAGTTTTTTATCAGCTTTGCTTTTGCGATAAACTCTTGAATTTGTTTTTACAGATTTTCCTTGATTTATCTTCGGGGAGAAGGTGCAGAAGAGAAGGCGTTGAAACTAAGTGGAAGTTACAGCAGCAGAGGACACAAGTTAGTCGTGGAGCCTTACCCGTTTCATGCCAAACACCTTGACCATAAGTTTGCTCCTACGAGATACGAAGACAATATACAACATCACACGTCAGTTTTTTTTTTTATGTAGATTTTTTTCTGTAAGATAGGTTCTTGTCATGTTGGTTGATAAAATTATCAAATTATTAGGATTCTTGTTGGTGGATATGACACTGGGCTTCCCTTGGAGCATGTCGAGAGATATCTGTATGAACAACTCTCTAAATGTGGACGTGTGATGATAGCTATCTGCGAAGATGGAGAAGGTTTTGTCTACAGGTTTGTGGCTTCTTCCTCCCAATTTGCTCTCATATCATCAAATGCTAACCAAAGATTTGTTTTTGTTTGCTGCCTTTTATAGTAACGCTTACGTTACCCTTGTGGGAATAGACGCAGTAGAGAAGCTGCTGAAACTTAGTGGAAGTGATGAGGAAGGATGGGAGAGTCTTAAATTTTCTAGGTTTGATTGTCCAGATAAAGATGGAGAGGCCGGCGCCTGCAATATGCGACCCGACTGCCCTCTTGATCCATATTCTTCTTACAGTACTCCGGTAATGGCATTGGCTTCTTTAGCTCCCGAGGATCCAAATCTCCCTAAGCCGCCATGTATGACTAGTCTTCTCCCTCGTCCATGGATTTATCGTAAGGATAGTGGGAGTGGGACTGGCTATGGGTGCATTCTGAATACAGCGACTGGTGACGAGGTGGAGGTACCACCTTATCTTTTAGAACCTGCTTCGAGAATCTGCTACGCACCTGAGGATCCAAATCTCCCTAAGCCGTGGAAAGGTCTTGTGGATACTAGCACCGGGTATGGTTACTTTTGGAATACAGAGACTAATGTTACCCAGTACGAGATACCATATTCTTCAGCTTCTCTCCTTGGGCTCATTCATTCTTCTGTATATCAACGTAAGTTCCTGCATGGTTAGCTATAATCCCAACAAATACATGTATTTGGTTCTTGATTTCCTGGTAAAAAAATAAAACCTCTCAATAATTCGTGGTTTCTTTTAGGGGGATAAGATGATGACTGACTACGCAGTAGAAAGCTCGAACAAGAATCAAGACTACGCAGTAGAAAGCCATCTCTAGGAGAAGACAATGTTTTTTTTGGTTTTTTTCTTGTCTGGATGGTAAATGGAAGCTCACTAATCAACAATCTGCCTTTCCTTTAATATATAACCTAAGCATGATGTATTTATCTGGATGTTTAAAGTAAGCCATCTTCCTTCCTTAGTTCGATTGATTCGGTATAAAAAAAGCATCATCTCCCATATCAATTTGGTTGGCCAAAGTGTCAAGAGAGAAGATTAGTTGTAACATCTGCTCCCTAATTTTTTTTCCCCTGATGATTCTTTTGCGACCTTTGCCACTTCACTTACTTGTAAGCCTCGTAAAAAGTATGAAACAAGACCATTTCTTAAGCGATACAGAGGACGTCGTGTACTAATAAATGAAGCAGATCCAAAACTCAATGCAGACAAGTCAAAAATACATCTACGCCCATTCCTTGTGTTCTTTTTGTTTTGGTGCAAAGCCCCTTCTCGAGATTGAGAAGCACTAATTTGTAGAAACATGAAGAGAGACATACCGTATGCAATCACATTTAGATATTTTCTTTGTTTAACGACATCTAAAAGATGTACCTAATACATGTAGTGATTGCATATCCTTATGGATCATTTGATAGTGACATTTACATTAAAATTCTATAAGGATTAAAGATCCTAGAAATGCCAAAAGCATCTAAATAAATATGTTCGCTCAAATTACAACGACCACTTTACATATTAAAGCAATCCAGGTATATATGGTATAATCAATTAAGCAAATACTTGTTGGGTAAAATGATAGAGCATTTCCAAAACAGAATATTTGTGCACCAATTATATTACACCAAACAATGTTCAAACATTTTTCAATGGAAAAAACAACTCCTTTGACTCAATGGTCAATTTGATCCCTTGATATTAGCAAGAATCCATTTCATAAAAAATTAGTGCTTGTTCATAGTATCAGGGCTGTAGCAAATTCCATAAGCTTTACTAGTAATACACTAATACGGTAATACCCAAACGAGACACCTTAAACCGGGCAACGATTTAGAGTTTTTTTTACTTTTGATAACCGGTTTGGCATTGAACTCTATCAGATCTAATCTCCCGTTGTTCCTCAGTAGCTCAGTGGTAGAGCGGTCGGCTGTTAACTGATTGGTCGGCTTTGGCAATATTGTTGATCAATTCCATAATTAGTACTTCATGACTTCATATATCATTGATATTGCTTATTATTGCTTTATTATTAAGTCATCAATTGAGCATGGTTATTGTATTTTTCTTTCATATCTATGAATTAAATGATTAATGAGGTGATAATATTAGTAAATGGTATGATTGATTGAGTTATCTTCTGATGTTATTATTTTTGTAGATTAAATATTTTATCTATCATTACATCTTTGATGATATTAGGATTAATATATGGATCTGAAGAAAATACATGATCACCAGAATGTGACATGATTTAAATTATGATGATATCATCTAAGAGGATATGACTTGAAGTCTATAAGTGAAGAATATACCACTAATGCAAAGATGTTAAAATACATCATGTATATATTGTTGTCTTGCAGACATGATGCGGCATCTATGGGATGAGTACAAGTAATAATTCCCTAAGACAACTAGTGTTGCAAGTGCACAACATATAATTGTAGTATTTAGGGGTCGAACCACAAGGGATTGGATTTCACACATTACATAATCATAGAGTTTAAATGACTAAGCTAAATCAAAAGATGCAAGGGTTTGTGTTTGTTTAGAACACGCAAAAGAAATAACAATGCAATTCTATACAAGCAACATTATTGAACTATTGAAAACTCTTTTGAAAACATGAGCCAAGTCGATTGAAAAGTTTGTTAAAATCCGATTCTTTTGAACTCAAAACACTAAGGAAGGATTATTCCACTTTCGTGGTTCCAATCCCCTATGTCTCTTAAACCAATGGGCTCAGCTTTCGTTGGTCATTGTAGAGTGAGACATGCATTACATCCAAGTAATGATTGTTCACAAAACTCTTTAGGTCTACTTTCGTAGCCTAAAACGATTTGCCCATCAAATATTATCCGGAGATATAACAAGCTTTTGGAGAGTATATCAACCTAAAATCAAGTCACTAGTTAGCTACTCTAGCAACAAGCATTAAGCATAAATAAAGATGGAGAACCATAGGGTTTCCCCTTTTAACAATCGATTTTCGATGGCCATTATATCACGTCCTCATTGGAAGGATCCATAATTCAACAATGAGTCTTAGATAGTAGATGAAGTCTCATGAATCCTTAGAGAGAGAGGCGGCGGAATATGGACTAAACCACGCCTCACCCTTAGGGAGAAATCTCTACTTCTAGACTATATAAATTGAAACATGCAAGCTATATACAAATGCAAAAGAAGAAAAGAAAGAAGAAGGAGACCACCTAAGTGGCTCCGAACTTTATTGAATAAGTGTTTCTTGTTATGCGGCTGGTGATTCTTATTACAAGAGGCTAAAAGCAAGTATATATAGGTAGAGAGCGGGTCTAGGTCGGCAAAGTTGAGCGCGCGCAGAAGAGGAAAGTTTCCATTTCTCTTTAGCCGCTTGAGCTTGCTCTCCAAGTTCTTGAATGGGCCGCGTTCAGGCCAATGGAAGCTTCTGGATTGAGTTATGCTAGTGTCAAGATGAGCCAAGGCCTTGGGCGCGGTATCCGGGCCTCTTGATCCATCAAAGTCTCCATGGGCTCTACTTAGGCGCTCGTCGGACATGTCTTGGTAGAAAATAAGTTCCGGTCCAACGAGTGATCCAAATGACCTCTTTCCACTTCGCCGCGGGTCATGACTCAAATATCTATCTTTCCATATAAGAATCATGACTTTTGGACGTCGGGAAGGCATGAATATGCGGTCGTACTTCGGATGCTCCGGTTTGGTCTTTAGCGAGAAATGTAGATTTTGGTGCTCTAGACTTGGGAACTTGGTGATTTGACTCTTTTTGCTCCATTTTGACTCTTCTTTGCTATTTTGACCTGAATGATGCTCAAAACCAGAATATACAAGAAAACTACCTCTTGGGCTTAAAAACCACATTATTTGTATTGAAAACATAGTGAAAACCTTGATAAAAACATGAAAGATATGGGTATATCAACTCCCCCAGACTTAGCCTTTTGCTTGTCCCCAAGCAAACTAAGAGAGGAAGAGAGGTTTGAAAACGCAAGAACTCTCAAATCATTAGGAAATCCGGGTTGGCTTGGTTTTAGTAATCCACATGAAAGTAGTAAAGGCAAATATTTGAATTAAGAACAAGAGTACATACCATGAGTTTTGCGATTTTTCCAAGGCGGCCCACCTCTCTTTGGACAATCCAATTCACCCTCCTTGACTCCTTTCATTTCTAAAGGTGTGGTCTCAACTAGGGAGTATCGATCAGCCGGCTTTAGACTCTTACTCATCCCCTTGTTTTGGCACTTGTCTTTTTACTCCATGTTTCTCCTCTCTCTCTTCTCACTTCTTTGAGTTGATTCATCCCTTTTTTAGGGTAGCGAAGTATTTTTTTATTCAACTCCTTCTCTTTATTATAGAGGTTTTGCTTGGATCTTCCACAGACGCGAGTATTGATGGTGTTTGCCACCGAATCCCCGGTTGCTTGGATTCATAGGCCTTCCATAGACGCGAGTATTGATGGTGTTTGCCACCGAATCCCCGGTTACTTGGACCTTACGCTTTTTCTTTAAATTTGAAGGGGAGAGAGAGGGAAGCACGAACTCACTAAGACTTTTTCATTTGATGGAGAGGATGAGGAATCATGCCATTTGTATGCCAAGCCCCTAGCTGAGAAGATTAAGTTCATTAAGGGCGGAGTCAAGAGTGGATCCTTCTCAAGTCCTTGGAGGTGTGGGCGTTTTTGGTAGATCGATCAACTCATAGTGTCCCTGTGGTAAGATGTATTGCCAAGACTGCTTCAATGGTCACTTAAACGTTAGCACAACAATGGTTAGATCCAAGATAAGGTCATAATCCTTTGACAAAATTTTGACTCAATAAAACGACTCAATGAAATTCAAAAAGAACAAACTTGTTAGTAATCCCCCCAGAAAAATCCAATTAAGAGAGGTAATGATAAATAGAATGGAAAAGTTAGAGTTTGTAGAAAATTGTACCCAAATTTTTGGCCTTTGATGTGAAGATCGGTTGTGCGCTTGTAGTTGCTTCCAGGAATGAACTGACTGGTGCAAACATCATAGCTGTTGGATTTGGTTGGATGAATGTGACAATTCTCCCTTGGTTTTCTGTTTTTCGCCTTTTTGGCCGAGACTGGTCCGTTTTGGTCGACCGGATGGTGATGGTATGGACTACAGCTCGAACCGTGAAGATTTCCTCGACCTATCTTGAAATTTCGTCGACCAATATTGTATAATATGGCGACTGGTGAAGTTTGGGGTCGTTTGAACGAGTGGTTTGAGATCTCCTTTGAAAAATTTTCAAATTGGCTCCGGGAACGTCTTCCTTCGGTCTTCTCCAATTCTGCTCGTTCCAATCTGGATTTTCTTCTTTAGATGCGATGTGGATGCTTGATTGAGGTGATTTGAGCCGGTGGCCGCGGTAAATGCCGTGATTTGGATTGTCGGCCATTTTACTTGCTCGCGATCGGCCAAATTTCACTCCATCGGCCATCTCTTGAATTGTAAGGAATTCATTGTACTGAAATGAAATTTCATCGACCAACCTTATGTTTTGTGGCTCCTTGTGAAGTTTGAGGCGATTTGAACGTGTGGATTCGGAGATCTTTCGTGTGCGCGCCAATGGCTTCGTGATGTGATTCCTTTGGCCATCTTGTTTCTGTTCGATCGTCTCCTTCCTTTCTTCTTCCTTGGTGTTTTTTGGACTCCAGAGGATCAGTTTCCACCGGTGTTCGCGCCTTCTTGAGGTTTTGAGTTCGTCGGCCATTCTATGCATCGCCGTCGGCCGTATTGAGCTCTTCCTCGTCTATCTCACGTAGCAGGCACTTTTTCGTCCTATCTTTTGGATTTGCCGACCAAAATGATGTTTTGAGGTCGCCTGTGAAGTTTGGTGGACTTCGGTCGTGCCGTTTGGGAGATGGTCGAGCATTGTCGCTTGGTTCGTCGATTCTGGCCGAGAGAGTGATTGGAATGTGATATCTCCTTTTTTACTCGGGCCAATTGAGTTCTGCTTCGACCGAACTGTTTTTCTATCCCTCCTGGATTGAATTGTGGTTGGATTTCCCTCATCTCTCATGTTTGGCATGTAAATCCTCCTTTGGCCGGTTGTGGCTCCTTGCGCGCCATGTTTGTTGATATTTTGAACCGGTTTTCCTGTCATGTTTTATATCTGAAAAACACTAGTAACTCTTTGTTAAACTCTGTCAATGATTGAGATGCTCAAGTATTTGAACTTCCCAATCAATGACTTGATCGTGACACTACATGTACTTGGATCTTGATCAGAGATCCAAGTAGTGTTCATGTGTGAAATAAGATAGAGATAATGTTTTTGAGAAATGACATTTGAATGGGAGAGATTCTTACCTTGCCTTGTGCAATAGTGTTCCAATGGCCGTGTGCGCCCTTCTTGGACTTCTTCTTGAAACATGGGTGGGACTTGGGTGGGACTCAAACTAGACTCAATGCTTCATACTTAGACCAAAGATGGTTGATCTTGGTCAAGTCGTGGCGATGTAGCTTCCAATGCATTTTTCATGTAGACCTCCTTTTTGGTACTTTTTCCTAAAACACTTTTTATTTTATTTTTGTAAAATTTATTAAACTCTCAAAAATTTAAGAGTTATAAATAGAACAAATAAATAGTTTAAAAATAAAAAAAAAATAAAAAGAGGAAGGGATAAGAAAATGTGGGTTGCCTCCCACAAGCGCTTGTTTTAAGTCTTTGTAGCTCGACTCCTTTGTGTTCTTAGTTAGGTAGGATTGGTGGCTCCAAGAACTTCCTGTTGCCTGATGATTCCAAGTGCATCTTGTCCTGTAGAACTTCCTTGATCAAGTAGCCATGCGACTCTCCTCTTACTTGTGAGCACTCTCCTCCACTTGTGTAGCGAAATCGCTTGGATGAGAAACCGGGAGGTGCAGCATCGTAGAAGGTGTCCTTGTCAACATTGGCTAGAGAGATTCTTCTATTAGGCCAATCCATGATCGCTCCAGCTGTGGCTAGGAATGATCTTCCAAGCAAAAGCTTTAAGTCCTCCGGATCCTTCATGGTTACTACATAGAAGTTGGCTGGAACTATGCAGCCTCCAAAATCAAGCTGAATGTCTTTAACCTCTCCAAGTGGTTCGGTCAATGATGAATCAGCTAGCTTTAAATCCATTCGAGATTTCACAATTGAATTGATCAATCCCAACTTCTTGGCTATCTCGGCCGGCATAAGGTTCACACTAGAACCGGAATCGCAAAGAGCATCATCAAAGTAGCTTCCATTGATAGAGAAATGTATAAGGAAGTAACCTGGGTCATGAAGCTTGTGTAGAAACCTAGGTTTAGGCATCCCCTTTCTTGCTTCCTCGTACATCTTTTCCAATTCAGCTAGACTCCAATCTTGTGTCCAAGCTAGGTCTTGCATGAATGGACTCTTGTTGCAAGCATTATCAAACGGCACACCATAAGGGAATCTCCTCGCCATAAAGTTGAAATCATCTATGATCTCTTCAAGTGATGATCTTGTCTTCCTCTTCTCCTTGGTGGGAGGCGGTTGTGAAGACCTTTGAGTAAGGGTTCTTCCTTTTGGTGCTATCTTCTCTCTTGTTCCAGTGGTTAGCCTTGTGGCTCTTTCTTGATCAGCTCTACTTTCTTCTTCATCCCAAATCACTCTTGGGTCGGTCTCTCTTATAGTAAAGACGGGCGCGGCATGGTTGTGCTTAGAACGGTCGTCTTTGCCTCGGTCAAGACCTTCTCTTCCAAGTTGGCTAAGCGAGTGGTTAAATCCTTGACTTCCTTGGAGACTCCATCTACTTTGTCTTCAAGCCCTCTAGCTCTTCTTTGAATATCTTGGCTCCTCTTGTCTAGAGAGATGTGTAAATCTCGGATTTGTGCCTTCACTTGTTTTTGCCCTTCCACCAATGTAAGCATCGTCGAGTAACATTGCCTCTCCTTTAGGGTTACTTCGGCTACCTCCCTCTTAGCTTGATGAGCTACTGCTGTTATTGAATTGAGACTCTTGGTGGTGCCATCGAGGTTGTTATCAAGACTTGAGATCTTCTCATCTAAGTGATTGTCCATCTCCTTGGTAGAAACTTTGGTAAAGTGTATCGCTCTCCTATTGTCTTCAATGGCCTCGCCTTGCTTCTTCAAATCTTCCTCCATGTCCAAGCATCTTGACTCTACTCTCTCTATTTGGGTAGAGAGTTCTCCAAGTCTTCCATCTAGTTCGTATCGCGTGAACTCTAGCTTTGTCTCAATGTCGCGGCTAGTTTTTCTTTGGCTCTCCATGAAACCCTCAAGCACGGCATCGAAATGGCTATCTCTCCGCCTATTGAGAACATGGTCGTGGTGTGAATGCAACACTGGTCTAGGTGGTTGATGATAAACCGGAGGTCGGTTTTGATGATGATGGTAATGATGCTCGTCTCGGCTAGGTCCTTCAAACGTCGGATGAGCGCGGTTGGGAGGGAACGGATGTGGCACGATGCTTACGGCTGGGTCTTGGTAACTCCGGCCGTGGAGATCGTGTGGGATCAGTGTCCGGTTCCCAAAGTGGATGTTGGTGTTGTGATTCATCTCCAAGTACCTATAAACACAAGATTTAAAAAGAAAAAGTTAGTATTCGAAAATACCAAGATCTAGACTTAGTTTTAAACAAGACTATGCAAGTGTTTATGATGCAATCCCCGGCAACGGCGCCAAAAACTTGATGCGGCATCTATGGGATGAGTACAAGTAATAATTCCCTAAGACAACTAGTGTTGCAAGTGCACAACATATAATTGTAGTATTTAGGGGTCGAACCACAAGGGATTGGATTTCACACATTACATAATCATAGAGTTTAAATGACTAAGCTAAATCAAAAGATGCAAGGGTTTGTGTTTGTTTAGAACACGCAAAAGAAATAACAATGCAATTCTATACAAGCAACATTATTGAACTATTGAAAACTCTTTTGAAAACATGAGCCAAGTCGATTGAAAAGTTTGTTAAAATCCGATTCTTTTGAACTCAAAACACTAAGGAAGGATTATTCCACTTTCGTGGTTCCAATCCCCTATGTCTCTTAAACCAATGGGCTCAGCTTTCGTTGGTCATTGTAGAGTGAGACATGCATTACATCCAAGTAATGATTGTTCACAAAACTCTTTAGGTCTACTTTCGTAGCCTAAAACGATTTGCCCATCAAATACTATATCCGGAGATATAACAAGCTTTTGGAGAGTATATCAACCTAAAATCAAGTCACTAGTTAGCTACTCTAGCAACAAGCATTAAGCATAAATAAAGATGGAGAACCATAGGGTTTCCCCTTTTAACAATCGATTTTCGATGGCCATTATATCACGTCCTCATTGGAAGGATCCATAATTCAACAATGAGTCTTAGATAGTAGATGAAGTCTCATGAATCCTTAGAGAGAGAGGCGGCGGAATATGACTAAACCACGCCTCACCCTTAGGGAGAAATCTCTACTTCTAGACTATATAAATTGAAACATGCAAGCTATATACAAATGCAAAAGAAGAAAAGAAAGAAGAAGGAGACCACCTAAGTGGCTCCGAACTTTATTGAATAAGTGTTTCTTGTTATGCGGCTGGTGATTCTTATTACAAGAGGCTAAAAGCAAGTATATATAGGTAGAGAGCGGGTCTAGGTCGGCAAAGTTGAGCGCGCGCAGAAGAGGAAAGTTTCCATTTCTCTTTAGCCGCTTGAGCTTGCTCTCCAAGTTCTTGAATGGGCCGCGTTCAGGCCAATGGAAGCTTCTGGATTGAGTTATGCTAGTGTCAAGATGAGCCAAGGCCTTGGGCGCGGTATCTCGGGCCTCTTGATCCATCAAAGTCTCCATGGGCTCTACTTAGGCGCTCGTCGGACATGTCTTGGTAGAAAATAAGTTCCGGTCCAACGAGTGATCCAAATGACCTCTTTCCACTTCGCCGCGGGTCATGACTCAAATATCTATCTTTCCATATAAGAATCATGACTTTTGGACGTCGGGAAGGCATGAATATGCGGTCGTACTTCGGATGCTCCGGTTTGGTCTTTAGCGAGAAATGTAGATTTGGTGCTCTAGACTTGGGAACTTGGTGATTTGACTCTTTTTGCTCCATTTTGGACTCTTCTTTGCTATTTTGACCTGAATGATGCTCAAAACCAGAATATACAAGAAAACTACCTCTTGGGCTTAAAAACCACATTATTTGTATTAAAAACATAGTGAAAACCTTGATAAAAACATGAAAGATATGGATATATCAAGACACAATAACATTAATATATTTGAGAAGTATTTTTTTTTTTGTCATGTAGACACAAAAATATTATAACATTTAAGAAGTAATTTTAAATATTATTGTCTTGCAGACAAAATATAACAAACTCAAATTTTCACCTGAAGTGATAATAAAATGGTAATGGTCTTGATATTATTTATTTATTTTCTTATTATACTTTGTTTATATATATGTTTGACAATATTTATTTATTTTTATATTATCCTCTATATGAATATATTGTATTTGCATCTAAGGTTACAAGATTTGAAGTCTATAAATGATTTTTATTTATCTGGAAGATAATGTAGATCAATGATAAAAGGCATACATCTTAGATAAATAATATTGTCCAGCAGACAAAATATTATTGAAGAAAGTTTAAGAAATTATTTTGATAAAATAATGAGTTACTGACAAAAATTTTGAATCTTGTCTAATTGGTTTTGATTTATTCCCTGGACTGAATGTGATATAAATGATTAAAGATATGGTTATAGATATGAATATAGATATCTTATGGTTAATGTTAAGGTCAAAACCAAAGAGTTTTACTTTAAGAACTTAAATTCTCACAAGAAGTGAGAAAATAAAGATGACATCAAATAAAAAGATACACATCTCCATAAGAGTATATAAATCTATATTTGCTTATAGTAAATAATTATTGATGCATTATATATTTGAAGTCCCAGAAGTGAAAAGAATCAAAGACATAATAAAAATATAAGACATGATTCAAATTGGGAAGATCAATGATTTTATACTAGGATTCCATTCGAGATTGATGAACCTGAAGTGACATCATCTCGAGGGGGAGAATGGATGAATCCCATTATGTTCACACTTAAGATAATCATATATAATGTAACTCAATGGTGTAAAATTATTTTGAAAAATAACATATTATCTAATGCCTCATCATAGACAAAGATTATATAGGAGATGTAAATGCTATATGTAGTAAACTAGAAGTTTACCAAATATAACATAGTTTGGCATGAGCTGGTTAGACCATTTCAGTTCAAGATATTATGCGAAATAAAATACATCATGTATGTCTCAATATTACATATCTGCAACCTGAAGTTTGCGAGATTACTTGGTAGTGCTAGTGAAATCACATCTTAAATCTTTGTTGAGAAAAACATGTTTGTAAGAATAAATGTTGAACATCCAGTAGCAAATGTTCATCATTACACATAATGCAAAAGCATTAATTCGCATAAAGCCAATGAATAACTAAAGGTTCTCCCCATCGTAATTGGTTTAGGTCAGAAACC
Organism: Microthlaspi erraticum; assembly: GCA_902728155.2. Lineage (NCBI taxonomy): Eukaryota > Viridiplantae > Streptophyta > Magnoliopsida > Brassicales > Brassicaceae > Microthlaspi > Microthlaspi erraticum. The sequence continues at coordinate 73,494 of CACVBM020000876.1, forward strand.
AAAGTTTTCCATCTAAAGATCTATGGATGTGCAGAATACATCCATAATGCTCCACCACAACAATATAAGATGGACCCTCGAAAGGGATAGTAAATGTATGTTGGATATTAATCTCCTATGATAATATTTAGAGCTATCCATGAAGGATTTAAATATGGCTCAATTTGTAGACTGTCATTTTAGTGATTCAGTCTTTCCAACATCAGGGGGAGAAAATAAAACAGCTGGAGAAAGATTAAAGTTAGAATGAATTATCATTGATCCTCAGACGATAGTATGTGAAATAAAAGTCTAAAAGATAATTCATTCACAAAACTTATTGTATCAATTGCCAGATACAATTACTGACCCAAATATAGTGTTGAGTCACTTACCAGCTGTAAATGCTCTAAAAGATTTCCCAGAAGGACAATATCAAGCTGCTAGTAAGTCTAAAGAACGCATGAAGTGTGATAGACTTGTTGGTTTCAAATATTAGAATCCTCGGTAAAAGTAAAATGAGCATAAATTGATAATGGTTAAACCGAGGAAACAAATGTTTTTGAAATGATCTCAAGAAGAGACATTAAACATGACAAGAAAGAAATTCAGGTACCTGAGACAAAGAAGAGATCTCGAGAATTAATTATGTCATGTATGGAATAAAATGGAACCATAAAAGCAAATCGACGTCGTAAATAAAATATTTGCATGCATTATAGCAGTTGATGTTATGAATGAGAAAGAGGATCATGAAACAAAGTCTATTGCATTGTGTACACAAAGTAATGATTTGGCCAAATCGAAAAGAAGCAATAGACAAAAACTAAAATCTCTTAGAAAGAGAAATGTATTTGGACCAGAAGTCCTTACACCTTAAAAGTGTAAAACAAGTGGGTTATAATAGGCATGTGGTGGATGCAACTTTCAAGTTCATTAAGTGTGGCAATGAAAGAAGAACTTGACACTTTTATAAAAGTCCCTGAAGGATATAATTCCTGAAGGATTAATGATATCAAAACTATGAAGAACTCTAATTATTTGATCAAATGAAGAGAAATACTCTCAGTGGGGTACAATCACAAAAGTGATATATATACATACATATATAATCAGTACCCACTGTATATTTATAAAAATATTAAGGTTGGATCAAAAGAGATCTTAATCTAAACATTATCGAAATTCTTGAAGAATTGTCGAAATTAGATCAAAAGATATAGATAAAAGATATTGGAAAGACAAATTTGTCTTAAGATATCTCATATTCACAGTTTAACAAAAGAGATATTATCTCAAAAGATCCTTGTAAGATTTGCATTAAAAATGCTCACATTTGGTTTGAAGTACCACACTTTAAATTATATTTGAGAAATGTGTTGGTCTCTTTCATAACTGAAAGATGAGAACAAAATGAGCATGAGATAACTCATATATACAAGATAGACATTTACAAAATGTATATAAAGAGAAAGTTTGGCCAGAAGTCCAAATATAAAAGAAATGATTGTTTATAGAAATAGATGTCATATACTAGAAGTTCAAATGACTTTTATTGAGGTTATACTTATAGCAATCTCCAAAAGATGATATTTATTATTGGAATGCATCTCTTGAAGAAGATGCTTCCAAAGGGGGATATAAGATGATATGTGTGGTTGTACTCTTTTTCCTTATTGTGGTTTTTATCCCATTGGGTTTTTCCATGAAAGGTTTTAATGAGGCAACAAAGAACACACAAATGAGAAATATCTAAAGGAAGTCTAAAGATGAAAGTTTAATTCCTTTCCAAAGTCTTGTCATCCATTTATGAGATCAAGTGAAACAAAGAGAATGATCAAGATGAATCATCAACTACATCCATGCACTACGAAGAATGGCGATGTCAATGTCTAAAGATTGTTCAAGTGAAGATTTTGAAGATTTCTTTAAACAAGGAGTTTCAGCGACTACTTTCAAGGAGTTAGTTCATCTTATTGGATTACGTTATCTCAAACATTTAGACGGATGTTCTCATGAGGGGGAGTAATGATGCGCTGCACTCTTTTTCCTTAGCTAAAGTTTTTCCTGGGTTTTCCTAGTAAAGGTTTTAACGAGGCAGCACCTTATGTATTTAGAAGATATTTTAGATAATGGACATCCAAGGGGGAGTGTTATGGGTAAATATGTGGATGCCCATTAGCCCACTATACCCACTTCACCATTTGTATCTTCTCTCTTGAAACCCTATATTGTACTCCTATATATATGATCTATCACTCATGGAATAAGACAACCTTCATTCTCTCTTTCTCACACCATTATATTCATAGTTGATTGTTCGATTGAGTTTTAAAAATGATTTGAACTAATATCGAGTAATAAATTATTTAATAGGGGAAGAAAATACATGCAAGAACAAGTTACAGAAGCAGGGATCAATCCAGGTTTTCCTTAACCGAAGGAGAATAGAGAGAGATCTCGAGATTCAAAATCACATGCGACAATTGGAACAGATCAGACTACAAGATCGCTAATCACAGATACATGATCATGCTAAATAATGACACATAAGTCTGGCCGCTGGAGCCTCTCTCAGACCATCATTTCTTCGAGTTCACTCAATTTGAAGATGTCATCAATGGATATCATGACGAATGTTTTTCTCTAGGTATGATTGTTCGGCAATTATTTTAAAGACTAATATCAATTATTATTCCTGAACTAATAATTGCGTTTCAGATCTAATCGGAACTATTTCATACATGGGGAAGCTTTCACCTCATCCTAAAACTCTTGAAGAGCGAAGATGCATTCTGTTTCACTTGAAAAACGAAAGGTAATCTAAGCAACGTTTAATACAAACTAAACTGAAAATGTATATCTTATCAACTGAATTAAACTTTGATATTTTAATGATTACAAGGAACGTTGAACTATATTGCATCGCGTGTGATAATTTTGCTGAGGATTTGAACGAAAATTGGAAATCAATGAATCGTAGAAACGTGATAGCTGTGCTAGGTGAATGGAGAATCACTCGCTCAAAGGGTAAGTAAATTCGCTTTTAGTATACAGAAATGTTATAACATAAGTGTTTTAAAAAACTAACTGCATTACAAACATGTGATATCTTTGTAGTTGATTCAAAAAGGCTGTCCAGAATCTGGTTCGATCCAAACATCTCTGAAGCAAAAACAATGAAACAGAGATTAGACACAACATAACTATTATGAAAATATTTGACAAATTCATTAACTTATGCTGTTTGTAGGTTGGCTCTTCAAAATAACTACATAACCCGGAAAAAGATATGGATGGAGGCATCAAATACAAGTTTTCAAATGGGATTCATGTCATCCTTTAATCTAAAATGTATTTGAAAATAAATATTCTCCACATTCTAGATATAAATATTATGTTTTGTGGACTCTGTAAAACTGTATGAATGGCATAAGTTTTATAAATTTATTATGGTTTTTTAAATTAATTTATTAAATCGTACAAATATTTTTATAAATATTACTTTGGTTAGTTAAATAGCATAAGTTATATTATTTTATTACTTAAAGAATGTTTCTTTCAAAATATGTATATTATTACTTTTTCAATTCTACGAATGACATAGATTGTATTATTTTATTCAATTAATAATTTATCAAATAAAAGGAAGACTTAGTTACTAAAATATTTGTTTAGTTAGATAAACTTTAAAAATAAACAACCTATTAAATAAAGCAATTGCAAAACAACAAATGTATCACGCATTAAAATAACATAATTTCTAAATTTAGTTAAATTTAAAAAATAAGATGTGATAGAAATACAGACAAATTAATAAAGAGAGTTGTCTTTTCGATAATTAAAAACAGTCAATGAAATCATAATAAAAGCAACTGATAAATGAGAATTTATCTTCTCGGAAAACAGGTTTTTCATGTTTCCAATGAAGAAATTGAAAAAATGGGGGGAAAAAAATAACAATATTATATTATAACTGAACGTAAATAAAAGATATAGAACGAGTATAAGAAGAACACAATCGGAGCGATTTTAGAATATCAAAACAGTCTAAGCAAATATTTCTCTTTCTCAAGATAATATGGCAAACTATCAGAGAATCGATGCCCTTCGTACATCAAGAACAGATTGGAGGATTAGAGCATTCGTTGTTAAAAGGTGGGAAGAAACTATTCCAGGAGCAGATGTTTTCTTGCACTACATACTTACAGACGAAAGTGTAAGTGATTCCATCTAATAATATTATAGAACATTTAATAATAGATAGAGATCTATTAAACTTGAGTTCATCTTTTTGAAATTTAACAGAATCGAAAAATTCATGCATCTGTCAAACGGGAATATTTCAATCCTTCTTTCAAAAGAAATCTTCACGAAGGAGAATGGAAAGAAATCGAAGATTTCGTGGTTGTTAGAAAAGTTTCTCCTTTCAGATTTTCAGAGTACCACTTGGAGATGGTTTTGGTTGAAAATACCAAAATAAGACCGGTGGAAAATGATAACCCACCGAAGTACATGAAGTTCAAGAAACTTCAAGATGTCTTTCTCGGAGATATCTGTACAGCGTACCCTGTTGGTAAGTGAATTATCTTTCAAATACAAGCGCAGATTTATAAGAGATTAAATAAATATTTTAATTAATACTAACCAAACATTTTTCCCTTAAATTCAAAGATGTGATAGGGCAAATTGACTACGTTGGTGTTCCTGAGTTAGTTCCAAATGTGTTGTTGTATGGAGAAAACACAACAAAAACAACATCAAAGATCAGGTTTGGATTAGAAGACGAAATGTAAATTAACTATTTTAAAAAGTATTTTACTACGAAAGAATTGAATATGAAATAAAAATGTCAAAATTTCAGGGAGCTTGGATTGATTTGTGTGGCATATGGTACGTTGGCTGATCAAATTAATGACCTATGCTAGACTCATGGAATTGTCATTGATATGGTCAAAATATGTGTCCTAACAGATTGGAAAATTATCGACATCAACAACGAAGGTAAAAATACAATAAAAAATATAATGATTTCTTTGTATATACATTTACTTAATTAAGCTGATTCTGTTCAATAGGTGAACATCAACTGGTGGGAATTGAAGGACCGTCTCGGTTTGAGGTGGATGTTGATATACCAGAGGTCAAACAGTTGAGAGAAACCATGTAAGTTAAATTCTTACATAAAACAAAGATGCTTTACAAAGTAAAAGAATATCTATCTAGCTTCTAAATATATTTTTTTAAATAACAGTCTCGCGAAAATCCGCAATGAATATGACGATGAAAGCTCGGAAGATTCTTGATAAAAGTTTAGATGTGGATAGGTGCTGCAAGCGTGAAGAAGAAGAAGATTTCAATAAATCATGTTATTTCGGTTGTTGTTTTTTATATTTGAGAACACTTTCTTATTATTTATATGACTTATTTTCATTTTAAAATATACATATTATGAAACAAAAATTACGATTCACGGAAAACTAAACAAAAAACACATATATTGACAAGAGATTTACACATATAGTAAATAATACGAACACATACTCATAGAACATAAATTTTTATAAATAATACTTCGGATTTTAGACATAATTTATGTAACCCGTCATTCTTAAAGCGAATATATAAAGAGAAGATTCTGAAATTGACAGTAACTTATAGTAACTTCTGTACCGCAATTTACAGGATACTCAAAGATTGATTCTACTCATATACTTATTCAATACCAATCAATTAAGAAAATATCATAATATATAAAAATATATTGAGATTTCGGGAGAAGAGGACATATTAAGAATTTAGTAATCTTGCGTGTACCATCACATAATCTCTTATTAATTGAAAACCCTCAAAAGAGCAACCGTATATAAATATTCTCCCTTCTCAAGTTAACCATCACAAACAAAAAAAAAAAGATCTTCAGAAATTTAGGAACAATGATCGACGCTAAACTGGCTGGAGTTACACCAAACCATTATGATTTGAGGATCACTGTGAAAGTTTCAAAGATCTGGGATACATTTGATGTCAACAACGGTGAAGGGCTAAGTTTCTTATTTGTTGATGATGAGATAATGAGAAACTCTTAATTAGATTCGCTTAATAAATCTTACATGATACTAAGTGTTTTCCTTATTCATTCTCACAAACTGAACAGGGCACGAAGATGCATGCTTTCGTTGACAAAAAAGATCAGAAAAGAAGATTCAGGGGACTACTTCACGAAGAAGATTGGAGGACTATAACTGGTTTCAAAGTTGTCAATGTTAATACAGAGATTCGTTTGACAAGACAGAGGAAATAAATAGTTCTCACTTCTGACACACAAGTTTCCAGAGGAGTTTGATGGTTTTATTCCGCTTGATTTCATTCCATTTAGAGATGTTCATCGTTCAAATGTTCATGATGGAACATCTTACCCTAGAGGCTATTACCTCCATTATCTTTTGTTTTTTTTTAACATAACAAGAAAGTTGAGTTTGATTGATTTTCTCAGATTTTGCTTCGTGTAGTGATAACTTCTTTTATTGTGGCAAAATAATAATTGTGGGGGAGTTGGATGTCATGATAAATCGTTTTCTTCCTAGGAACATATGAAACCGTTATGAGAAATATACTAGCAAGATTGACTTTGTGCTACTGGACAACGAGTCAGCTTTTCAATTCTATAAAACGATTGTCTTTAAAAATAGTGACTTAATTGAGTATTAGGAAACTGAAATTCCCGTTTTTCATGATTTAAGTGGGAATGCTCTAAACTGTCGTGCAAAAGGACAGTTAGCAGATAAGTTCAAAAGTTTCTGGCTTTGTTATAGTGATACCGGAACAAACATTCTTCTCCTAACTGATTGGCGTGTGGTTGGATCAGGTGGTAAGTTAATACTCTATAGATTTCTTTGGTATTTTTTGGTAGTTAGAGTTTTCAACATTCTTCATATGTAGATTACAAAATTACACATATTTATCTAATGTACATATAGATGGTATACAAGTTGAAACTTCACAGGGTATATCTACTTTCGATTTTCATCCCACCGGCCACTTAGAGGTGGAACACTTCGAGAATATATTGTAAGTTTTTATATTTCTTATCAGAAACTATTCAAATTTCAGACCTTGAATATGACTAACTATCTATAACCCACAATGTTTAATCATTTTTACTTTATACAGCTCTCATCCCACATCGGAAAATAGCGACATTGAATCCATGGATGATTGAAGTGTGGACTGAAAGTTTGAAGAATAGAAGTTTGGAGAAGATGTTTGATTATCACGCTTTTACTAATTTTAATCTATCTATCTGTAATTTAACTATGAAAATCAACGTTTCTATTATTTAAGTTTAATTTCAAGTGAATCACTTTTCTCAAGTAATTTTCAAAACCATGATTCATAAAAAGAAAAATCAGTTACCTATGTCACTATCTGTAGCATAATTTTCACATGAGTAAAATGAAAAAGCAGTATATTCGTTAAAGTAATTTACTAACGTAATTCAATCTAACTATATTTCGAACAAACAATGGACGTCAACTTTTAATGACTTTTACTATTATAACTAAATTCAGATACATAAGCACATAACAATTTGCATACTTCATAAATATCCGTTGACAATAAAATAAAATAGAAAATTGATGAAAAATATATAAAAAGACACAACGGTCAGGAAAAATAAATCAGTCTACTACTGTCTGAAAAAGTAATACTACAAGTCAATGTAATAATAATGACTATTTATGAAAACACCGAATTCATCTTCTTAAACAATCTTTTCGTTTTCCCAATGAATACCCAGAAAATAAACATTTATCGAATGATAAGATAAAGGAGAAAAGAGACAAACAGAGATTAAAAACAGAACTAATATCTGAGTGAAATTGTGCAAAGTGAAGATTCCTCTTTCGAAAAGAAATATGGCAAACTACCAAAGAATCGATGCTCTTCGTACGTCGAAAAAAGATTGGAGGATAAAAGCATTTGTTGTTAAGAGATGGGAAGAAATTCTTCTAGGAACGGATGTTGTCTTGCACTATATTCTTACGGATGAAAGTGTAAGTGACTCGATCGAAATATATTATACAGAAGATTCTTATAGCTAGAGATCTCTTAAGTTTGATTTTATATTTTTTGAATTTTTACAGAAGCGAAAAATACATGCGATTGTCGATCGTGAAGATATGATTCATTTTTTCAAAAGAAACCTTCACGAAGGAGAATCGAGAAAAATAAAAGATTTCGTGGTGGTTAGAAAATATTCTCCTTTCCGATTTGGAGTAAATCACCTACAAATTGTTTTGGGTGAAAATACAAAAATAAGACCGGTGCTAAACAATAACTCACCAAGTACACGAAGTTCGAGAGAATTGAAGACGTAGTCCTCGGAGATATCTGTACAGCGCACCCAATTGGTATGTTAATTATCTTTCAAATACGGGATCGTAGATTTTGAATGGATAAAATTACTTTTTTTAATTATTGCTAACTATCGATTCAATTTCGTAATCAAAGATCTGAATGGGAGAATTGACTTCGTTGGTGTTCCGGAATTCATTCAAGATGTGAAGTACGGAGAAGACACAATAAAAACCAAAAAAATTAAGATCAAGTTTAGTGTGAAAGATGAAACGTAAGTTAAAGATTTAAACAAGTATATATTAATATAGATAAATAATATTTGAATTTAGGATGTTTCAGTTTCAGTGATCTCAGATTGATTTGTGTCGCATATGGAACATTAGCTGATCAAATTAATGACATATGATGGTTACATGGAGTTGTGGATGATATTGGAAAATTAACAACAACCAAGGTAAAAATATACTCAAAAAAAATACAGATTACTTTAAATATACATTTATTAAAATAAACTGTTTATGTGAATAGGTGAACATGAACTATTGGGAATTGAAGGACTTTCTCTGTTTGATATCGATCTTGATAAACAAGAGGTGAATAACCTGAGGGAAACAATATAAGTTTACTTATTACATCAAACAAACATGTTTTACAAAGTTAGAAAATATCTACTAAACTTCTAAATACATAATCTCTTTAATTACAGTCTCCAGAACATGCACAATGATTATGAAGATGAAAACTCGGAAGATCTTTGATCAAGTTTAAATGCCAAGAAGAGCGGCAAGCGAGAAGAGGAAGAAGATTATTAAAAATTGTGTGTTTTCAATTCTCATTTCTTTGTTAAAGAGTACTTTTTAAATATTTATATATTTTTAAATTTTTCAATCAAAGTTTGTCATATTAATATTTCAAACTTAAATTGGTCGAAGAGTCTAAAATTTAAGAGTTTTAGGTTAGCAAATATTATGACAAGGGTCTAAAATTAATAAACTTCTCGAGTCTGCGCTGGCGCGGACAAACCATTCTAATTATATTAAGATGAGAAAATTGATATTTTTTTCTTTTTGAGATAGGATTAGCTCCGAGAACTATACATTGAGTCATCATCTCTTCTCTCCCTCCATCTCTTATGACAATCACAAATCTCCCAACTTAATCTCTTTATCCCTCTCCTTGTGCATTGACGAAAATACCCTTAATGAATTCTGAAAAATTAATTCAAAATTGGAAAAACAAAAACAAGTTTGGCGTTTTGGTTGAATTGGCGTTTGGCATCGGGATTTCAGAACCCGCGTTTGCTTTCTCTCTCTCTCCTCTTTCCTCCCGCCTTTACTCTCTCTCTCCTCTCGAGTCTCCCGCTCCTCTCTCCTCGGGCTCTCCTCCATCTTCCAAATCGAGCTCTCTGAAGCTTATCCCGGTCGTCCCAAGCTCCTTCTTTTCCCTGTCAATCATAATCTCGTTGCTTCGGTACCGTAGTCGGCGTAATTCGCAGCCGCAGGGAGAAAAAAACAACTCAGGTATGTTCAGTTGTTCATAGTTGGAATTCGTCATTTTCTCTTGAATAACTCGAATAAATCAGACAATTAGGTGTTTAGCAATGCTTTTTTGTTCGATTAGTACTCTGCATTAGCAAAGAACGTAATGCAGGGCTTGAATCGAAGCGAACCGTAAGTAGAAGAGTGAGCTAGTTTTGGGAATCTCCGCCGATAGTACAACTGAGTATAACTCGTATAACTAATTGTGATAGTATAACTAGGTAAACTAAGTATAACTACGATGAATTTGCAGCTTCAAAAATCATATCTTGTGTTTTACTCTTTTATATCACAGTTTTTGGATAATTAAAAGTTATATTTGGCAAATAATTGCATTGATTTATCAGAATTGGTTTAGCCCAAAATCGTGAAACTTGGTAGAACTGGTATAACTATGTGATGTAAAAATGCATAACTGTGTAAAACTAGTAATACTGATAAAGTTTTGACTTTGTTTTGGTAGGATATGATGGGTGACGACGTCAGCTTACATTTCAAATGCAAAGGTATCTTGTACAGTTTATTGGTGAAGACATCAACGAACGAGATAACACTATTGATGGTAAAAGCTTTGATATGCAAGAAGTTTGGGTGGGATGAAAAAATGGTGGAATTGAAATTGAGATACATTCCCCTGATTGTGAGATGCGACGAATACACGACCGTAGCTTCTGATGACGATCTCAGGTGCTATCTAAGTTCAGTTGATCCCCAAGGCTGTAGATGTATGTTGCATGTAGAGGTCACGGCTTCCTCAACACAGCCCACAGCGCAAGTATCTAGAGCAGAGAAGGAAAGTTCTGTTGGTGTGAACTATAATGATGATGAAATTGGAGGTAATGCCGTGGCTCTATATGTAGGCAACAACGTCGAAGCAGAACAAGAAGAGGAGGCAGAACAAGAAGAGGAGGAGAATGCAGAGCATGAAGAGGAAGGAGAAAAAGAAGCTCAGGAGATGGATGAGGATGATGTTACAGGCGAATATAGGCACAACGAATATGATGAACCACCTGTTGTACTAGCTAGTCAGTATACAGAGCCATGGGAAGATGGTTTGAATGTCAGATTACTTCAAGAGTTTCCAAATAAGAAGGCAGTGCAGAGAATGGTGGATAAAGCTGCATTTGAGAACTCTTTTGGTTTTGTGCTAGTGAAATCAGATAAGGAACGATATGTGGTGAAATGTCAAGATAAAAGGTGTGAGTGGAAATTACGAGCTGCAAAGGTACTAAATACACGGTTTTGTTTCTCAATTAGAACGCACCACAAGATGCATACATGCTCCCGGGCTAGTCAGAGTACAGTAAAGAAGAGGAAAGGCACTCCAGATTTAGTTGCATGTTTATTGCATGGAGATTATCCAGGATCAATGGAGACACCAAATCCTGGAACTATCCAGAAGCTTGTTCAGACCAGATTTGGTGTGAAGATATCCTACTCCACGGCGTTGAGAGGGAAAAATCGTCATGCTTATGATCTGCGTGGTGATCCAGGAGAGAGCTACAAGAAATTGTATTGTTATTTGCATATGCTAGAGAAGGTGAACGAAGGTACAAAGACAAGTGTGAAATTGGATGAAGCCGGAAAATTCATGTACCTATTCATTGCTTTGGGAGCTACCATTGAAGGGTTTCAATGTATGAGGAAGGTGATAACTGTGGATGCAACGCATCTGAAGAATGGGTATCGTGGTGTGCTAGTCTTTGCTTCAGCTCAAGATCCTAATAGGCACAACTATCCCCTGGCGTTTGGTGTACTTGATAGTGAGAACAATGATAGCTGGAATTGGTTTTTCGAGTTGCTGAAATCTGTTATACCAGACTCGTCCGAATTGGTGTTTATGACTGACAGAAATGAGAGCCTCATCAATGCCGTAGCTTATGTGTATCCAAGGGCTCATCATGGGTATTGTGTATGGCATTTGTCTCAAAATGTGAAGGATCATGCCTTTAATGTCAACAAAGGCGTGGTTTCATTTTATTTCAGGGAGATGAGCAGGCATTACACGGTGGCTGCGTTTGAGGCGGCTTACAGTTCATTTGAAGCGAGATTTCCTTCTGCAGCTGCGTATCTAGTAAAGACTACGAACAATAGGAAGGAAACTTGGGCAAGGGTTCATTTTCCGGGAGTAAGGTACAACCTAGACACAAGCAACTGTGTGGAGTCTTTAAACAGTACTTTTAGGCCTGCAAGGAGATACGCCTTGATACCCATGCTTGATGCGATTATTGCACAAATTTCTAAATGGTTTAATGAACATCGGAAGGAGGCCGCTGCTGGATCAGAAGCGCATAAGTTGGTACCTCTGGTGGAAAACCTAATGCACGATATGTGGAAGGAGGCTGAGAAATTACATGCGACGGAGTTAAACAGTTTCGAGCTTCTTTATGATGTAGTAGCTAAGAAATCCGACGGCACCGCTGACCCAGAGAGTAAGAATTACAGTGTGGACTTAATCAGGAAAAGTTGCAGTTGCAGGGTGTTTGATTTTGAGAAGATTCCTTGTGTCCACGCACTAGCCGCTTTCATGGAATTCAACACCAGCAATGTAGATAGTTCTCGATATCCTATGCAATTGATTGAGCTGGTCTCACATTATTACTTGATCGAGGTGTGGCAATTGGCGTATTGGAGGACGATTTTTCTCGTGCCTCATGAATCGGAATGGAAGGTCCCTGAAGACGTGAAGGCAAAGAAAATCATACCGTTGCAACCTATCCCGAAAAAGGGAAGAAAGAGAACGAAGAGACTTTTTGGTCCCGGAGAATACCGGCGTCCAAGGACAGCAAACAAAAGGCGGAAAAGACAAGGAATCGTGTGGGGGGACCTAGAGAAAGGTTCTCAGCCAAGTCCAGATCCGGAAGTTGTGTAAAACTGGTTTTTGTTTCAGGTCCAGATCCGGAACCTATGTACTTTGTATTAATTAGTTTGTTTCAGGTTTGGATAACTATGTAAAACTGGTTTTTTGTTGTGTAAAACTATGTACTTTGTATTACTTAGCTTGTTTCAGGTTTCACAATCATATGTAAAACTGGTTTTTTGTTGGGTAAAACTATGTACTTATTACTTATTGTAGGTTTCACAATCTAGTAAAACTGGTAAAACTAGTAAAACTAGTTGGAACTTATAAAATCCACAACTTGGTAAACCTTTGACGAAATTGAAAATATATGAAAAGAGAATAGTTATAACTTCTGAAATCCACAACTTTTAAATATAATTTGTGTCTCTGGGAAAAAATAACACAATTAGAAGAAAATAGTTTGTTTGCAAGTATTGGACACTATGTCAACCATATACTTCTAAGGTCACTTTGCTAAGAACAAGCAATTCCGGATGCGAGATTCGCAGAAATCAATTGTGTGGACATATTAATGGATAAAGTGATAAACATCATATGTTAATCCGTTAAAATCTTCTGTAAAACTAGAAAAAATACATACAAGGTTAAGTAATACTGATTTAATATAAAAACCAGCCAAAGTACAACTATTTGCAGTGGTGGTACAACTAGAACCTTGGTATAACTAAGTGTATTTTTCTGAATGAAAAACGGCGCTAATTTTGTATGAAAGACGGCGCGACGGCGCCACGCACGTGTTTCGTGTGTGGTTCAGGAAAAGAAAAAAATTTACGAAAAATTTATACAAATATAAAAGGACCTTATTTTCTCTCTCTTCTCATTTTTCCATTTTCGTTCTCTCTCCTCTTGTCCTCTCTCCTCCCGACGCTCCTCCCCTTCTTCCTTCGAACCCTAGATCTGAGCCCGAGTCTCCGAGACCAGATCTGCAAATTCTCAATAATTTCTCTTCCTATTCCGATTCGCTCTTCCTTGTATATCCGACTTAAGTAAGTACAACTAATTTCTCTTCTTCTTCCGATTCGCTCTTTCTTGTATATTCGATTGCATATGGGTTTCGTTTTAGTAGTTGTAGCGAATCTGAGATCGATTGCATATGGGTTTTAGTAGTTGTAGCGAATCTGGGCTCGATTGTATTTGGGTTTTAGTAGCTGTAACGAATCTGGGATGGAATTTCAGTCTTACTAATTTTAGTGCTTTCTCCTTTTGTTCTTTTGAATTTCGGAGTTATGTGGGGATCACCAGACAAAGCTACGATGAAGGCAATGATGAGGGAGATGGACTACATCACTCTCGTCGCTGATGGTCAACGTGGGATCCCAAAGGAATGTCCATGTGGTGCACGCATCGTTCACGAGATTTCGAAAATCGAAGGAGACTTGGGAAACAGATACTTTACATGCTCGGCATATAAGGTAAGAGTTATGAGTTATACGAGGATTTCACTCCAGATTATTTGAGCTTTATGAGTGTCTGAGTTCTGAGTTCTCATTCGTGATGATATATGCAGAATGACCGCTTCCACTGGCGCATCCCTTGGTTTCACGGAGTTGAGGAAGAGTTCGACAAGTTAAGGGAAGAGATAGAGGAGCAGAAGGATAAACAGAGTCAAAAACTGTCGGATCTTGAAGCACAAGTGAAGCGAATGAGTGAGGAGCTGAAAAAACACCGTGGAATGCTTGAAAAACTGAAGGACTTAGTTGACCATGTGGTGAAGACCATCTTTGACGGATGGTAGTTCATTGGAGTAATAAACATCGATAACCTATTCTCTTATTTCAAGTGTGTTCTCAAAACTTCTTTGTCAGTGTGTTTGTTTCATGAGACATAAACCTATGTAAGATTATTATCTATTATCATCATCGTCATCATTATCTATTTTTTTGTTGTACTAGTAATACAAACTGAAACAACTTAGTTTTACTAGTAATACAAAATGAAACAACTTAGTTTTACTTAGTTTTACTAGTAATACAAAGTTGAAAACACTCAGTTTGACATAGTTTTACTAGTAATACAAAATAAAAAACATTTAGTTTGACAACATTCAGTTTGACATAGTTTGACATAGAAGACACAAAACAAACTTAATCATTGTAATACAAAAACTCCCAGTTTGACATAGAAGACACAAAACAAACTTAGTTCTTCTCATCCTCTCTCGAAACCTCTCCCTTTTTCGCCTTCTTCTTTTCCATCTCAGCCTTCTTCTTTTCTTTCTCAGCCTTCACTTCTGCCTTCTTCCTTTCTTTCTCAGCCTTTTCTTCTGCCTTCTTCCTTTCTTTCTCAGCCTTTTCTTCTGCCTTCTTCCTTTCCTTCTCTAGCTTTTCTTCTGCATTCTTCCTTTCCTTCTCTACCTTTTCTGCTGCCTTCTTCTCTATCTTCCCAGCTACCCTTGTAGACACCCTCGGCTGGTTAGCCTCCTCCAAGAGCTTCTCCCGCTTCTGCCTTTTACCCTCGTCCCGCTTCTCGTTCATTCCATCTCGATCCCGTTTTAGATGGACTTTCAGCTTAGGGCGATGAGAAATTGGTCGTTTAGGAGAAGCGACCACACTGCCGAGACTTTCACCTCCTTCTTTCTCCACATTGCCTTCAGGAGAAGCGACCACACTGTCGAGACTTTCACCTCCTTCTTTCTCCTATAATCCAACAAAGAAAAAATATTAAAAATAATATTAAGCAAAAATATACTAAAAGAATTGCAACTATTACCTTTTCGGGCTCGCTTTCTTTCTCTTTGCCAGAGACATCATCAACTTCCTTTTCCTGCGATTTATCTCTGCCATCTTCTTCCTCCATGGCTTCTTCTCGACTTTCATCGGCCATGGCTTCTTCTCGACTTTCCATGGCTTCTTCTCTACTTTCATCGGCCATGGCTCCCTCCATGGCTTCTTCTCGAGTTTCATCGGCATGTGGCGGTTCTTCCTCTCCCTTGTCCTGCAAAGGGTCTCTGACCTGTGGCGGTTCTTCTAAACCCTTGTCCTGCGAAGGGTCTCTGACCTGTGGCGGGTCTCGAAGTCCCTCTGCCACGTCTTCGAGATCCCTGTCACCACTTTCATTACCGTCTCTCTCTTTTGAACCCTACAATAAAAAATAGTTATACTCAGTTTCACCAAGTGTTACTTTTGTTCTAAAATCTGAAAACACATAGTTTGTTACCTGTGAGATGTCATGGCAAATGTTGTCATCCTCCATCCTCATATGAGCAGTTTGCTCATTCACATAAGCTTCAATCGGAGCTATCCTTACCTCCAACCGATCAACTTTCTTCTCAATTGTCGTCATACGCTCTTCCATCTCCTTCTTCATGCTCTGGATAAGCTCTATCAATTCTGAGGATGGCGTGTTAACAGCTTCCGGGTTCACCGCTTCGGTGTTCACCGCTTCATGGTTCTGAGGAGGAGCTTCTGCTAATCTTGCCACATCTTCGTCGTACATATCCTTCAAAAATACGACCTGCGATCGCTTTGCGAGCTTCATCCAACTCTCGACAACGACACAATGCTCATCAACGTCGTCCTCAGGTTCTGTGATTCTTTCCAGAAGACGCTTCTCACTAGCGTTTGCAGTTAGGATATTATCAATGTCCTGCAAATACAATAAACGAGTAAAGATTACTAGGTTAATAATTTACAGTAAAATTTATAGGCTTATATGCAAAAGTATAACTGACCTTAGTTGTACCAAGTTGTGCACTTATTCTCTCGAAAGGAATTCCTTTCATGTCGCATTTTTTGAACATTGACTTGCACATCTTCGGACATTCCTCATCTGCGCCTGGAAAAGGTTGTAGAAATCGTTCACCTAACTGTGGAATAGCCTCGAAAGCTAAGAACTACACAGAGAACAATGAGGTACAGTTAGAAAGCATTAGACTTAAAATATTAAAAGTTTAGACAATACGAAATTGGAAATAAATATTACCTCAAGAGGTAAAATGAAACCTGGAATCGGCCATGGTTGGTCTGCTTTTCAAGTCCTGGAACAGCCCCATTGAAATGGGTCATTGTCTTGGAGATCCCTTCTAACATGTGATCATAGGACAATCTCCCCCAAGGAAATGTCCTACACAAACTCAGATCACCCACGGCTCTTAACAAGAATGGGTCCACGGAACTAGCTTTTTTTCCAGTCTTCGTCTGCCCTTTGATAATGCTAGCTAAAAAGTACAATATCAGCATCCTCAGCCTGTCATCAGAATTCGGAGAGGCTTCATCTTCTCTAACATTGGCTTAAGATCTTGATATCTTACTGTTGAACCCAGCTTAAAATACTTCTCCACAAATGCCATTTTCCCAGATTTATTTTCCGCAAAACCGCTTGGATAGTTATGGGAATACAATCCCGATATCAAGGCGTGTTCCCTTAGACCATAACGGATAGGCACGCCATTTACAATGAACCAAACTTCTTTTTTCTTCTCAATGCATGCGGTTCGAAGAAGCAGCGTCCAAATTCCCTGAAGCTTGTGGTTTCGGTCCCTTGACATGTGGAAGATGTGTTTGAACTGCGGGTGAGTCTCAAACCAATTCTTCTCCTTGTCTGTAAGCTTAGGCCGTAAATCGCGGAAGGTCTCGAACAAGTCATGCAAATAACATCTCGTCGATATCTTCACTTTCTTAGTGTACTCCGTCGGCGGAAAATACATCCTCAAAGGTCTCATTGGTTCCACTTCCTCTTCCTCTTCCTCGCCCGAGTACTGCAAAACACATGTACCAAGTATTACCTAGTTGTACTTTCATATCTAAATATAGTTTTACCAAGTTATACCAGTATTACTCTTTCATAACCAACAAAAACGAAATGAGAGTTAAACGAGGAAACTCCTAATCAATCCTGACACTCTCCTCTTCAATCCTCAACAATCTCACAGGAAATGCGAGTTAAACAAACCCGGAATCAGAGATAAACTAACGATCATATACTAACAACCAAAATCCAATTCAACAACATTTTTCCCTAATTCAGTTGCTCTTGATTGTCAGAGTACTTACGCTTGAATCGGGGTCACTCTCACTTTGTCTCCTCCCTCCGTCGCTCCCGTCACGAGCTCCTTCTCCAGTCGGAGGGTCTCTCAAACTTTGACTCCCTCCGTCGCTCCCGACTCCATCTTCTGCTCCTTCTGCTCCAGTCGGAGGGTCTCCTCTGAGTTCTCTTTCACTCCTAGTTTCCTCTGAGTTCTCGTTCTCTTCCTCAGGTCGAGCCCGTTGCTTTTCCGCGCCGATCTCGGGTGACGCTGATTCGACATCTCCTTTCTTTTTCTTTCGACATTCTTTCTTTTTCTTCGCCAACACCTTCTCGAGATTTTCGTGAGTACCATCTTCAATTTCGAAATTCTCGTTCAAACTCACTCTTCAAACTCTCACTCTATTTGATTCTCTTTTCGAATTTTGAATTCTTTCTCAGAAACGTGAAAGAAGCTGAAACGGTGAAGCGAGAAAGGAGAACGCGATTTTAGGGATTTAGGGTTATCCGATTTCAGATGGATATAACTCGTTGGATCCGGATAATTGGTGGTCGGATCTGTAATTATCACAACTTTCCCGGATATTGTTGTCTTTTACTCGTTTTTCGAATTAAAAATAAATGCTCACAAAATACAAGAAAATAGAGGGACAAATGAGATTATCATAAGAGATGGAGGGAGAGGAGAGATGATGTCTCCTATGCATTGCATCACGCTTACCTAATCTTAGCTCAGTTTCTCCTTTATAAACAAATCTCCGCCTCTTCGGTTCTATCATAATTCTAGACCCAAAGAGAAAAAAACAAATCTCTTCATATTCTTGGTTTCAGTTTGGTCCGAATAATTTTTGTTTTCGTATCGGTTGTTGCTAGATTTCTCAGCCTCTATAATTTTCTCAATATCTGATACAACAACTCTTCGGTAGCCATCAGATCCGCAGATCCGGAGAACACAGATCCTGAGACTAGATCCAGCATCAATTCACAAGCGAGCCATCGGCCACACAAACATCAATCCACAAGTGAGACATGGGGAACCAGTTGTTCCATGGGAACCCAGATCAGGAGAGATCAGGAGAACGAAGATCCGGAGACTTCCATCCAACAAACATCTGAAGAAGTTATTGGAGATGAAACAAGGATCCTCTCATCAAGACCAAGACTACTTATAGTAAGATCGATGTTGGATCTAACTGAAGAAAAGAACAAACATTCCAACTGCGAGGACTCCTACAACATTTATGATCGAAAAGATGATACGAAAACGACTATGGATGGAGTAAAGCTCTTGATTATGATGCTTACGAGCCTCTCAAATACTCCGGTGTCGGTGTTTAAAAACAAGACCGGCTTAGGGTTATTTGTTTGGTTTTAGATTAGCCATTTTCCCGTGAAATGATTTGTTTGGTTCAGACAAAACCAATACTGAACCATATTTAATTCATTTCATTATAGAATTTGTTGGTTCCGGTTAGTTTTTGTTTTACATCGTTGAACAACTAGACCGGCTTATGGATATTGGTTTGGCTTAGATAAACTAATTTGAATTTTAGATTATTTACCCGTGAAATCCGATTGATTTTTCAAACATTTTACATGATGGCCCCAATTCACAAGTGAGCCATGGTCCCAAGATCGGGAGAAACACAATTTCAATCCACAAGTGATCCGCCATCGGGTAATAATTTCTTCCTGGAGACGCTTTCAGAGAAATTGTTTGGGCGTTTGATCTCTTTTGCGTTTATATCTTAACGTCTAAGATTTATAACTATTTTGTTTACATTGTTTAATAACAAGACCGGCTTAGGGTTATTGGTTTGGCTTAGATAAACCAAACTTAAGTTTAGATTAGCCATTTCCCCGTGAAATGATTTGTTTGGTTCAGACAGTCTGAACCGTATTTTATTCATTTCTCTCTGTTGTTTATTACCCTAAATTCGATTTTAATTATAGAATTTGGTATTACTGAAATGGTATTACTTAAATCTATAGCGCTAGGCTTGCCAGTCTACTCAACGAATGTTTTCAAATTACCTGTCGGAATCTGTGAAGAGATCAACCAATGGTGTATTAGCAAAATTTTGGTGGAATTCTACGAGTGATAGAAATGGAATGCATTGGTTTTCTTGGAACAAGTTGTGTTTGCCGAAAAAAGGAGGACTTGGCTTCCGGGATATAGAGTGCTTTAATTTAGCTTTGCTTGCTAAACAAGCCTGGAGATTGCTGCAGAAATCGGAATGTCTGATGGCTCGAGTTTTTGCGTGGAAGATATTATAGAGATGCAAATATTTTGAATGCCACGCGAATGCAATTTGGAAGCTTCAAACAGCACCAAAAATCTGGAGAATGATTTCGGGATCTCTACCAACTGGTGAAGCGTTGAGGAGAAGACACATTATACGAAGCTCATTATGTCTCAGATTAGCAAATCATATATTCTTTGAGTGCCCATATGCGGAACAAGTGTGGAGAGCAGCGGGGATTTTCAATCCAAATCTCTTAACAAGGACGATGACGTTAGATGAAGAGCAGAAATAAGTTGGATTTTTCAACAGAAATCAATTCATTGGAGGTCTTTGGTAAGGTTTGCGGTTAATGATATGGTGGAATGGATTAAATCTCAGGAAAATATCCAGCAGGAGACAACACATATGGAATAAACCGACACAAGGATGGCTTAAATGTAACTATGATGGGTCTTTGAATCTGGTGTTCAACATTCTGGAGTTGGACGGCTGATACGGGATCATAACGGAACATACTTAGGGTGATACTAAGGCGAATAATGCTTGAGAAGGTGAATTCCAAGCTTTGTTAATTGCCATGCAAAATTGTTGTGTTAGAGGTTATCGGAAGATTATCTTTGAAGGAGATTGCAGGAATCTAGTAAATCTGGTTAACTCTAACTCATTGGATTCCGGGGTTTATAATTGGAAAGAAAGATTTGACCAAGTGGTCTTCGCATGAATTCCAAGAGGAGCAAATCAAGCAGCAGAACGTAGTTTAAGGAATATATCAAGTTACAATTATTATCCTCTAGTTCCATATTTTCTTTCCTCTGTATTACAGTGTGACTACTATATTGCTTGAATATAATTCTATTTCGTTGAAAAATAAAATAAATAAAGGAAAACGAAAAAAAAAAAGACTATAAATACCTTCTTCCCCTTCGACAGTCTCTAGAGAAGACCTAAATCCCTAGATCTGAAAATTATCATCCTCACCCCCTCGAAAACCTTGCGCAGTCGCATCTTCTCAACGTGTCCATGGAGGGATCCGCCACCAAAGTAATCTCTTGTTCGATCCTTAGGGCTTTCTTTCTTGAATCTCTGTTTCTGAATTTGAAATATCTGATTAGATATCTTTTTGTACCTAATTAGGTTCCGGAATTGAACGATTGTGATGCTGCACAGATTCGAAAAAGCAGGTAAAAATTGGTACAATCTTTAGATCTCTGCTGTATATGTAAGATGTGTTGTTGTCATCATGTTAATATTATTCTCACCTGCAATCAAATCTATGGCTGTAGAATCGTGAGCAGGATTTACGTTGAGGGATACGACACTTCGCTTTCTGGCTATGATTTCGTTGCGTCTATGAGAGGACACTTCTCTTCATGTGGAGAGGTGGTGCATGTTTATATTCCCGGATACACTGGTTACATTGAAGGCACTACTCTCAACAGGTTTGTGGCTGTCTCTTTCCTCCAGTTTTTTATCAGCTTTGCTTTTGCGATAAATTATTGAATTTGTTTTTACAGATTTTCCTTGATTTATCTTCGGGGAAAAGGTGCAGAAGAGAAGGCGTTGAAACTTAGTGGAAGTTACAGCAGCGAAGGACACAAGTTAGTCGTTGAGCCTTACCCGTTTCATGCCAAACACCGTGACCATAAGTTTGCTCCTACGAGATACGCAGACAATAAGAAACGTCACGTGTAAGTTTTTTTGTTTTTTTAAAGATTTTTGTCTATAAGATAGGTTCTTGTCAGGTTGGTTGATATTGTTATCTCCAGGATTTTTGTTGGTGGATATAAAGCTGCGCTTAACTCGGATTATAACTTGGAGTATGTTAAGAGGATGCTGTTACAAGAACGCTCTAAATGTGGGCGTGTCTTGGATATAGATCTTCACGAAATTTGGGAAGGTCGTTCTCTCTCCAGGTTTGTGGCTTCTTCCTCCCAATTTGCTCTCTTGTTATCAAATGCTAACCAAAGATTTGTTTTTGTTTGTTACTTTTAATAGATACGCTTTCGTTGAAGTTGAGGGAATAGACGCAATAGAAAAGTTGCTGCAACTTGATGGATGTGAAGTCGAAGGATTAGAGTGTATTCATAGTTATAGGGTTGCGCCTCCAGTAAAAGATGTACCGAACTCCGGCAATTCTTCCAGGACTACTCGGGTAATGGTTGCTACAGCTTCACTTCCTAAGCCACCGAGTGTGGGTTATCTTCTCCCTTTTCCATGGAAGTGTCGTGTGGATAGGAGTAGGACTGGCTATTTGTGCATTTGGAATTCGGAGACTGGTCGTATCCACTACGTGAGAGAGAGATCAATTTCTTCTTCAGAAATCATTTACGCACCTAAGGATCCAAATCTCCCTGAGCCGTGGAAAGGACTTGTGGATGAGAGCAATCAGTATTTGTACTTTTGGAATAAAGAGACTAATGTTACCCAGTACAAGAGACCTTAACCTAGTAAGTTCAACCTCCTTCTAGATATCTCCGTGGTTGGCTATTATCCCTCTCAATAATACACGTGGTTTCTTTGAGGGGAAAGAACATAACTACGCAGTAGAAAGCTCGAAGAAGAATGAGGCTACGGAGAAAAGCCGTCTCTAGGAGAAGACCATGATTTAGTTTTATTGTTTTTCTTTCGTTTGTCTGGATGTTAAATGGAATCTCACTAAGCGTGGTGTACTTATCTCTATGTTTAAAGGAAGCTCAATTATCTTTATCTGCCTTCATGAGTATACACGAGGGTTGATTAGTTCAGGAAAAGCATAGTCTCCCATCTCTATTGGGTTGGCCAAAATGGCAAAATGTAAAGAAATGAGACTAGTTGTAACATCTGCTCCCTAATTCTGTTACCACTGGGACGCTGGTGATTTGCCACTTCACTTACATGAGAGCCTCATAAAAAGTAGGAAGCAAGACCATTTCTTAAGCTATACAAGGGACGTCGTGTACTAAATGAGGCAGATGCTAACAAGTTAAAAACCCATATTGGCCCATTCTTTATGTTCTTTTCGTTTTGGTGCAAAGCCTTCTAGAGATTGAGAGCATCTCAGTTAAATTCAGCATATCAATTTATTTATTACATTTTCTATTTTTTTTTTTAATTTTTATAATAACTATCATTTATTATTATAGTAATTTAATAAGAATCTGAAAAGTCATTTAAAAATATTATGTATAGATCTACAAAAACTATTTATTTAGTAATAATAATAATAAAAAAAATTTATAGAAAGAATAATTTTTTTTAGTATTTTGGAATAAAATGAGACGAGATCGAACATGACAATACGAAAAAATAGAACTTTGAGAATAGGGATAGGACAAGACATAAATTCCGCCTACCCCTAAATATAATAATTATATTTAGGGGCGGAACTGAAAAAACTAAAAAAAAACATGATGAAAAAGGACAAGACATAAAGGTTGAATGGGACATAATGAAAAGAAATAGAATGTGGCGGGATTGGACGGGACGAGTTGAAAATGTACATAATGAGATGGAAAGAGACGGACAAGAATTTTGCCTAACCCTAATTATATTTAGAGACGAGATAGAAACAAGATAAAATGGAAAAGAACATAATATGATAAGATGTGATTGGATGGGGCGGACATAACGTACGGAACGGAAAAGAACGGGACAAGATGAAAAGTAATAGAACTGAACAGAATTATGCCTAACCCTAATTATATTTAGGAAACGAGACGAGAAGAAACGAAATGGGACATAACAAAATGGGATAGAATGAGACTGGATGGGCGGGACAAAAAGAACATAGATGATGAAAATGAACAAAATGGGAGGAGATAGAACAAAACAGTACATTTTTTTTGCCTAACTTTAATTATATTTAAATAATATGTGTATAATATTGTTGAAAAGAATATTAAATTTGTGGAAAAACAATAAAACTAACACAAACCGCACGAAGTGCGGGTCACCCCTAGTTAATTTATAGACCTTTCCATTTCCATTTATTAATTTATATTATATATTTATCTATCATACTAATATTTGCGACGTCCCAATTTCGTTTTCAGCCACCACATTAACTCTAAGCTGGTTGATTACCCACACATCGGGTAATGTTCACCGGGTACTGTTCATCGGTACTGTTCATCGGTACTGTTCATCGGTACTGTTCATCCGCGATTCGGCACTGTTCATCGTCTTTCCTTTTTCCTTCAGTTTCAATCATTGTCAAGGTGAGTGCATGACTGTGGGTCCGATTTGCTAGATTAGATTTGGTTTGTGATTGTTCTTGATGAGTTTATGTGTTTAATTGTTATTTCATGATATTTTGGTTGTTTCTGTGATGAATTGTGTGTTTGTGTGGTTTAATCTGGTTTAATTGAATTAATTGATTTAATTGGTTTATCTTGGTTTAAATTGATTTGATTCTGGTTAATTGGTGTAATTGAATTAAAATGTTTTAATTCAAATTGTTTGATTTATTTTCGGATTTAATTAATTAATGGTTAATTTAATTAATTAATTGATTTAAAATAATTATTTTAATTATTTTAAAATATGGAAAATTATTATTTAATTATGAGAATTATTTAATAATTGAGAAATGAGTTTTAATTATTAAAATTATTTAATAATTGGAAAATGGTATTTAATAATTATTGGAGTTTATAAATATTATTAAATATCTAGTAAATTGCGTAAATGGCTCGTAGGCAGAGTGATTGCCTCACTAAGTATTTATTAAATACTTACGCAACTCCATTCCAATGTGTTGCAGGTAAAAGATTTGTGTGATCGCGGAATCAAGGCTGAAGAGGGGGATGATAGGATGTTTACTGTTTTATTGTTTTGCATTATTTTGCTAGACTTGTTTAATTATTATTTGCTTCCGCTGAGCTGATTTATTTGTTATTGATATTTATTTATTTTAAAGACCTTCGCTAGAATTGATTAGTATTTATTATAAAAAAAAAAAATGTTGGTTGTTTCATTTTGGTATCAGAGCCTAGACGGTTTTAGGACTGTTAGAATTGCTAGGCTTTAGTATCATCCCCTTCAGCTACAAGAGATTCCGCGGTGAGTTTATGTTTGTTTTGAGTTTTGGTTGCTGTTCTAGTGTGCTCTTTTCGGTTCCATGAGTGAGATGGACTGAGTAGCTAGAGGTTGTGGCGCGAGAGGGCGCGGTGCTGAGGCCGTGGTGGCAGAGCTAGAGGCCGGGGCCGGATTGTGGACTTCGGCGGATTCGGGAGAGAGTGTGGCGCCGAGTGTGGCGACTGCGTCGGTGACCCAGTCGGTATCCGTGGCGAGTGAGGCCAGTGTGGATGCGAGTGTTGGTTTGGGAGCGGGGGCTGCTCCGGGTTGGGGTGGTGCTCCGGCTCAGGGTCTTGATGACTTAGTGGTGGGTTTGCTGACGCAGTTATTGGCTCGTTTTCCGCCAGTGGTTCCACAGGGGCTCCGGGAGTACCTCCAGTGGCAGAGGTGCAGCAGAGGGCTGCGGGTTTGTTCAGCCGCAGGCTGTGGGTTTGATGGTGCCGCCTATTTGGATATGATGGGGCACATGCAGAGGATTGGTACGCCGTACTTTGAGGGCGGAGTGGTGTTAGAGATTGGAGCGGAATTTCCAGTCTATCAGATGTTTGTTTAGTACAGGTGGAGTTAGGCAGTCCACTATCTGAGTGGTGATGCACATTTGTGGTGGTTGTAGTTTGTTCTTTTTGTCTGTGATAGAATTGTGGAGGTTCTCAACGCATGTGTGTAATGACCTTGTTAGTGGGCGGTTTTGAGTCCCACGTTTTATTCGACTCTGGAGCATCGAATTGCTTCATTACACCGGAGCGTGCCGAGAAGAGTGGCATCCGGAGTAGCGCGGGCGAGAGCGCGGGCATGGTCAAGGTGGCGGGAGGTGGATTCTTGTCTACTTTGGGCCGTGCGAGGAGATCGAGATCAATGCCAGCAGACTTAGTCATCAGTCCGGTGGAGCTGTATGACGTTATTCTCGGGATGGACTGGTTGTCACACTACAGAGTTCATCTGGATTGCTACAGAGGTAGAGTGGTCTTCGAGCGAGATGCAGGGAGGTTGGTTTATCAGGGAGTGAGACCGACTTCCGGGAGTATTGTGATATCTGCTATTCAGGCCGAGCAGTTGTTAGAGCGGGGCTGTGAGGCGTATCTGGCGACGATTTCTATGTCTGAGTCAGGAGCTGGAGTTGTTATGGGAGATATTGAGGTTGTCCAGGATTTTGAGGATGTCTTTCAGTCACTGAAGGGATTACCACCATCTCGGTCTGATCCTTTCACGATTGAGTTAGAGCCGGGGACAGCACCGATATCGAAGACGCCTTACAGGATGGCGCCAGCTGAGTTGGCAGAGCTGAAGAAGCAGATAGAGGACCTTTTGTCTAAGGGGTTCATTCGACCGAGTGTTTCACCGTGGGGAGCACCGGTGTTGTTTGTGAAGAAGAAGGATGGCAGTTTCAGACTTTGTATCGATTACAGAGGTCTTAACCGAGTCACTGTGAAGAACAGGTACCCACTCCCGAGGATTGATGAGTTGTTGGATCAGTTGAGGGGTGCTACTTGGTTCTCCAAGATTGACTTGGCATCGGGGTATCATCAGATCCCGATAGATGAGGCAGATGTCAGGAAGACTGCTTTCAGGACGCGTTATGGGCATTTTGAGTTTGTGGTTATGCCTTTCGGTTTGACTAACGCGCCGGCAGCCTTCATGAGATTGATGAACGACGTGTTCAGGGAGTATTTGGACGTGTTCGTCATCATTTTCATTGATGATATTCTGGTATACTCGAGGAGTCAGGAGGAGCATGCGACTCACTTGAGGTTGGTTCTGGAGAAGCTTCGGGAGCAGAAGCTTTTTGCTAAGTTGAGCAAGTGCAGTTTCTGGCAGCGAGAGATGGGATTTCTTGGCCACATTGTTTCTGCAGAGGGAGTTTCTGTGGATCCGGCTAAGATTGAGGCTATCAGAGATTGGCCTAGACCTAGTAGTGCCACCGAGATCAGGAGTTTTCTGGGTTTGGCAGGATACTACAGGAGGTTCGTCAAGGGGTTTGCTACCATGGCGCAGCCGATGACGAAGTTGACCGGGAAGGATGTCCCGTTTGTTTGGTCAGCTGAGTGTGAGGAGAGCTTTAGTCAGCTCAAGGAGATGTTGACTACTACACCAGTGTTGGCGTTACCCGAGCCAGGGAAGCCTTACATGGTGTATACAGATGCTTCAGGCATTGGTCTTGGTTGTGTGCTGATGCAGGAGGGCAGAGTGATAGCATATGCTTCGAGACAGTGGCAGGGCAGTGAGCGTAACCGTCCTACACATGACTTAGAGTTGGGAGCAGTGATCTTCGCGTTGAAGATTTGGAGGTCTTACTTGCTAGGTGAGACAGTACAGGTCTTCACGGATCACAAGAGTTTGCAGCATATCTTCACTCAGCCGATGATGAACGCGAGACAGACGCGCTGGGTTGAGTTCTTGGCGGACTATCAGGTGAGCATTAACTACCATCCGGGCAAGGCTAACCTAGTGGCGGACGCGTTGAGTAGACGGAGGTATGATTCCGCAGTTGAGCGAGATGTGGAGTCTCTAGTTGGCGAGATCAGTACCTTGCGTTTGTGTGCCATTTCGCAGGAGCCTTTGGGTTTAGAGGCAGTGGATCAGGCGGATCTACTTAGCAGGATCAGAGTTGCTCAGCAGAGTGATCAGAGTTTGCTAGATGCGACGAGAGTGACTGGTTCTGAGT
The DNA here is from genome assembly GCA_902728155.2 of Microthlaspi erraticum. NCBI lineage: Eukaryota > Viridiplantae > Streptophyta > Magnoliopsida > Brassicales > Brassicaceae > Microthlaspi > Microthlaspi erraticum. The sequence goes on from CACVBM020000876.1 coordinate 101,160, forward strand.
ATGAGGTCTCTGCGAATGGGACTATCTTGGTTCGTGGGCGAGTTTGTGTGCCTAAGGATGTGGAGTTGAGACATCAGATTTTGGGAGAGGCTCACGCGAGCAAGTTTTCCATTCATCCGGGAGCGACCAAGATGTACCATGACCTCAAGAGGTACTATCATTGGGTCGGGATGAAGAGGGATGTAGCAGACTGGGTTGCGAAGTGCAACACTTGTGCCTTGGTGAAGGCAGAGCATCAGGTTCCGGGTGGTCTTTTGCAGAGTTTACCCATTCCAGAGTGGAAGTGGGACAGGATTACGATGGATTTCGTGGTTGGACTACCTGTTTCGAGGACTTTCGATGCTATCTGGGTGATTGTGGATCGGTTGACTAAGTCCGCACATTTCTTGGCCATCAAGAAGACAGATGGAGCTGCTGTCTTGGCTAGGAAGTTTGTGCGAGAGATTGTGAGGCTGCATGGAGTGCCAGCTAGTATTGTGTCAGACCGTGATCCCAGATTCACTTCAGAGTTTTGGAGGGCGTTTCAGGCAGAGATGGGCACTAAGGTGCATCTGAGTACAGCTTATCATCCGCAGACAGATGGTCAGTCAGAGAGGACTATTCAGACTTTGGAGGATTTGCTGAGGATGTGTGTGTTGGATTGGGGTGGCCATTGGGCAGATCACCTGAGCTTAGTTGAGTTTGCATACAACAACAGCTTTCAGGCGAGTATTGGCATGGCTCCATTTGAGGCTTTGTATGGGAGGCCATGTAGGACACCCCTATGCTGGACCCAAGTGGGGGAGCGCAGCATGTATGGAGCTACTTATGTTCAGGAGACGACAGAGAAGGTTCGTGTTGTGAGGCTGAACATGAAGGAGGCTCAGGATAGGCAGAAGAGTTATGCAGATAGACGCAGACGAGAGCTTGAGTTTCAGGTGGGAGATAGAGTTTATCTCAAGATGGCTATGTTGAGGGGTCCTAACAGATCCATAGCAGAGAACAAGCTGAGTCCGCGTTTTATGGGTCCGTTTCCAGTAGTGGAGCGAGTTGGGCCATTGGCTTACAGGCTGGAGTTGCCTGAGATTATGAAAGCCTTTCACAAGGTTTTTCATGTGTCGATGCTGAGGAAGTGTCTTCACCCTACAGAGGAGTTAGTGGCTAGGATTCCAGAGGATCTTCAGCCAGATTTGACAGTGCCGGCAGTGCCTGTGAGGATTTTAGAGAGGAGGGAAAAGGTTCTGAGGAACAAGAGGATTCCCTTACTGAGGATTTTGTGGGATTGCAGTGGTTCTACAGAGGAGACTTGGGAGCCAGAGGCAAAGATGAAGTTGAAGTTCAGGAAGTGGTTCGACAAGCAGGTCGAGGAGTGAGCTTATTTCATCTTTGTAGCCTCAGTTGTTATTTTTGGCTTTGGTGTTATTGTATTTTCGTTTTCGTTGTAACGATATACATTTTGGAGTTTTAATGAGATGCAGTTTTTCCTCATTTTGCCTTGTGTTGTGAAATGGTATTCGGATGTTACACATGTTTGACCAGTTTTTGGTTGTGAGACGGTCTAATCTTATGGTTATAGACATTTTGGAATTTTTACTCTAAGGATTGCGATCCTGAATAACTCATCATGTTTTTGGAGACTTCGTTCTCTGGCAGACTCTCTGGGTGCAAGTAGGCCTCAGTTGAGTGTAGCTTATCTGGGTGCAAGTAGGCCTCAGTATAAGCAGTTTGTTCATCTGGGTGCAAGTGGGCCTCAGTATGGACGGTTCGGGTTCGTCTGGGTGCAAGTGGGCCTCAGTGCGGACCGGTGTGGACTTGTCTGGGTGCAAGTGGGCCTCAGTACAAGTGGTTTGGATGATGAGTTAGGAGTGAAATTTTCTTGGAACGTGCTTATGACATAAGATTGACGTGTCTCGGGGATCAGGTGAGGATCTCCGTGTTGCGGCCTTGCGAGGTCGGGTTTTGTGGTCTTTGTGACGTTTTGTGTTGGGATAATTGATAATTGATTTTCGGTTCAATTTGAGTGAATTGGGCCCGGTTTAGCCCGAGAGAGAGAGAGAGAGAGAGAGAGAGAGAGAGAGAGAGAGAGAGAGAGAGAGAGGGGTGATATTGTGGGGTTTGGGTTTAGGGAGTATGGTTTATATTGATTGGTGTAAAGTTTAGTTTTTAGTGAATTTTTAAAAATTTGAATTCCGTTGGCTGTACCGGACTTCAAAGTCCGTTGGTATTTGTATCAAACCGTTCCCTTTTAATACATGGTGTTTTGCGATATATAATCTGATTCCGTGTTAGACCTTCCGAGACGTACTCGGATTACTTGGTCGTTCTAGACTTAGATCTTCTGCATGTCGGATCCCATAGGAATCTAGGTGAGAAGCTTGGTTCGGTTTACCATGTATGAGATGTGAGACTGGCTCGGCTTAACTGACAAACGGGCAGGGCTTGGTCGGCCCTGACTCCGAAGAAGTGGATTATTTCATCACTGCATTCGTAGAACGCGTTTTGATCGAGTGTTTGGCCATAACACCAATGTGAGTTAGGGTGGTTGCGCTAAGTGTGAAGTGCTTTAGTTCAAGTTGATATGATACCAAAGATGAAAAGGACTTTAAAAGGAAAGGATTTTAATTTGTTTTATTGAAACAGCTGGACTTTTGGGAAGGCTGCCTACGTACCTCAGAATGAGGATCAAGCCGATTATAGTTCACTTACAAATATTTACAAGTATGTATTATGAACTGACTTGTCGAACTAGAGAGTACAGTAAACGAATATTTAGAGCATGTTCATTGAGGGTATGTTATCATAATCTCTTATATCTAGTTTATATTAATAATTAATGTTTGAAGTGTGAACACACACAAACATATTATTGTTTAATTGAAAGTCTCTTATAAATTAGAAAAAGTACTCTCAAAGTTTGTTATATAAGAGATGTTGGGGTAATTTTTCTTAGTTTTCGAGACAACTCCAAGTAAATACTAATATTTCTTTTGTGTTCACACTAAAAATATTAATTATTAATATAATTTAAAAATAAGAGATTTTGATAACATACTCCCAATAAACATACTCTTAGCTCTCTAATCCAAGAAACTCATGTCTCATTAACTAAAATTATACTTCTTATTTATAGTTTAAAACTTTAGGGTATCTCTCATAATCAAATGAGTTGGGTCTAGGTATTGGTTGTGATGGGCTCTAATGGGGTTTACAAACCCACCATTATCAATTTTGTTCCGTTTCTTTTTCAGATCTAATATTCACTTTTGTTTTCCAGATCATCGCCGATTTTAACTGCCGGTGCCGGTTCTATGCTCGCCGCCGCTCATGTCTACCGCCATCTTTGTAAAACCAAAGACGAAGTTTACTTTGGCAAACCAGCATCTACGAGACTGATGTGGTCCGGAAGATCCATGGTGGGAGACGGACGAATTCTATTTGGTACTTTTAAATATTTTTGTATACTTAGTTTTGATATTTTGTTAATGAATTTAATTCTAATGAAAACTATTTTTCATTTTTTTTAACAAAATTTGTACGATAGCCACAGCTAAAGATTATTACGATTATCTAAGATATAATTTGTGGCAAATTGTATCTAAGATTAGATACAAAATACATATGTGTTTATTTATGGTATTTAGCCACAAATTTGGTTGTAGCTATATTGTGGCGAGATAGCTACGAAAAGAGAGAATCAATGGATAGCTACAGCCTGAAAGTTACATATTTGAATTGTGTCAAGTTATGGTTATCATCAAAATAGCCACAAAATATTAATTATAGACATAACTGAATTTGTAGCTATTTACAATTTTTCTTATAGTGAATGATGTTAGAGGAGAAATTAGCACATTTACTTGAGCCCATCATCATTAGTAAAATCACAAAACCCAATCCGATCTTAGGTCTAACGTCTTCAAGGAAAAGGCAAAACTTGAAGGGAAAGGCACAATCCATTAAGAAATGTAAATAAATCTTCATGCCGACTTAAAGAATGGAAGAAGATCCAAAGACAAGAGGAAGTTTTCCATATCACGAAAGAGGAAGTTTTCCATCTCGGTTGAAGGGGAATATTCATCATTCGGCCAAGGCATCAGCACTATATATTGAAGACCCTCCCCATGGAGAAAGGGATCCAGAATCATCCGAAATCACCTAAAATCATTAGGTCTTCATACTAGCTTTATTTCCCTTCTCTTGTTCATCATCACAATTTCGCTAGGCTTGTTAGCGAGATTGACCCTCTTGTAATCTTCTTGATAATCTAAGAGTCGAATTCAGCGCTCCAGTTTCCTAAACTCACATCTTTGATAGTCCGTCTTGACGAGTGCTATCTCGGATTCAACAAATGAATGAAAAAGAAATAGAAAGATAGAAAAAAAAAAGGAAAAAAAAAACTGAATAATAAAAATATGAAGAGCGAAGAATATGAGGAGCAAAGATGAAGAACAAAGCGGAAAAGAGCACGAAGAAGTATATAATTTGCGGAAAAGGTACCGTTGATTCATGTTTTATCGTAATCACATGTCATCAATATAGCTGATTACGTTCCATTTTACATAATTAGTTATTTAATTGCCTTTCCATTTTGTAAGTGTAAGCATTGTACTTGGTTCTCCAAGACAATTAATATTATCGATAAACTTCTCTTAACATGTTTCTAACATCCTTTATATATTAAAAGAGAAGACTTGCTGAGGTGTCAGTATTTGCCATACTTTCAGGATTTCTTAAAATAAACATCTATTTACTACTGTAACATCCCGGTTTGTGATAAATGAGGAGAGGCTTAAGAGAATTGATTTGGCTACCTATGTCAACAAAGTGCACTTACCTTTTCGGTCAAAGGTCTATAAGTAACTCCAGAGTTAAGCGTGCTTGGGCTGGAGTAGTTGAAGGATGGGTGACCTTTCGGGAAGTGGTTTCCGAAACCGTGTGAGTGAGGCCAAAACACGGGGAAAGGTCAGGTGTTGATTGCAGGGATAGTAAACAAGTCATTAGAGCCTCTCAAAATAACGGACCGGCCGTCGGACAGGGGTGAGGCCCACGGGCCGAGATGGGCCTGCGGGCCCAGAGAGAGGGCGTGGGTGACTCACCGGGAGGGGCGGTCGGGGCGTTATAATTTGGTATCAGAGCCAAACCCAGACGAGAGTGTGGAGTCAAGTTGAAGTGGCCTTGACTCACACCGTCAGGGGGTGACGATCCAGGTGCGCAACGAGGACGTTGCGCATAGTGAGTGGGGGTGAGTTGTAACATCCCGGTTTGTGATAAATGAGGAGAGGCTTAAGAGAATTGATTTGGCTACCTATGTCAACAAAGTGCACTTACCTTTTCGGTCAAAGGTCTATAAGTAACTCCAGAGTTAAGCGTGCTTGGGCTGGAGTAGTTGAAGGATGGGTGACCTTTCGGGAAGTGGTTTCCGAAACCGTGTGAGTGAGGCCAAAACACGGGGAAAGGTCGGGTGTTGATTGCAGGGATAGTAAACAAGTCATTAGAGCCTCTCAAAAATAACGGACCGGCCGTCGGACAGGGGTGAGGCCCACGGGCCGAGATGGGCCTGCGGGCCAGAGAGAGGGCGTGGGTGACTCACCGGGAGGGGGGCGGTCGGAGCGTTATAACTATTTTTTGGCCTACTATTTACAGCTATGCCACATGAAATATTGACTACTATTTTTTCTATGTTATATACAATTCTATCACCTCTTTACTGCATTCTCGAATTAATTGTAAACTATTACTCACCATCATATCACGTGTACTGAAATAAAGTGATACAGTTAAATTTGGGATTGCAATATAATCTCGAATATAAAATAAGCTTCTATTTAAGATTCAATTTAATTCTATCATAATAATTGCTTTTTTTTTAAATTATTAGATATCTTTTTTCATCTTTATTTACCTTTATTTTATAAAATAATTTGAATCACAATATAAGAAGTTTAATAAAGAAAATTTAAATATATACTATGATTTGAATTTTTAAAAACAAAATATTCACTAAAACTCTTAAAAATTCCCATATATGATATGTTGTTGTGAGAAAGTGTAAAAATATATTATAAAAAAAAAGATGATGTGCAAGTGCAACCATGTGACATAGGCGAATAGGGAGAATATTACATCTATAGGGATTTTTCCACTTTGCATTTACATTTTCAGTGACTTATTGAAAGTGGTATACTTTCCGTTTTCTCCTTTTCGCATTTTCCTCACTGCTTTTTTCACCTTTCACTTTTTTCACTTTCAATCTCTCTCTCATCTTTTTCCATTCTTCCTCTCCGACAACATAGAAAATCCATTCTTCACGTTTTCGGAAACTCCATTCCGCCATAGACTCTGATTTAACCTGATTCCTCCAGAAATTGAAGCTCAAAACTTATGATTTGGTAATCTCTTCCATCATTTGTCTTCCGTAAGTCTCTGACTCTCCCTATATACAAGTTATTGATTGAACTCAAAATCCCCAACTCGCTCTACATTATGCAATTTTCGATTTGGTTATTTGAAAATTTTGGCGAGATACGTATTGTTGTCGGATTGTTTTTTGGATTCCTCAAAGCTTACAATGATTTAACCATTGATGGATTGGTTTTGTGGATAGTTTGGTCGGATTGTTTCCCAAAATCTTGTTGTAATAGTTCTCTCACGGTCTCTGATTTTCTATATGTGCAGCTTGGGCAATAAACACCGAATTTCCATTTCCCAATTTGATTACTACACAACAACTCACTTTTTTTGTTCCAACGATTAAAGCTCTCAGTGATGCCGAACCCAAAGACTTCATGATCATCATCATCGGAAGAGAAAAAAATGGATCATCTTTACATCACACTGCTTGGATGTTTTGTTTGTGGAAGCCTTTTGATAACGCACTTGAATGCTTCATATATATCCACTTGGATGCATTTAGTCGTGGATGCTTCATATATCGGATCAGAGATGTTTTTCTTTTATCCAATTTAATGTTTATCTTTTCATTTTTGTGTGTTCTGAGATGATTACTATGATTAGTGCTCCTGTAACTGTTATCCACATTAATTCATCCACGAAAAAAAAAAGAGAGAAGCTTTTAGCGGTTAGGGTTCGAGTGAAAATTGGTCAAGCCCTCAAGAGTTTATCAAAACCCCTAACTGTAAAATCTTAACTCAGTTCGCAGCCATCAACCATAATTAATAGCCGTCCAAACTAAACTCCAACAATTTTGGATCTGCATTCAGAGAAGCTAATTAAGAGAAACTCTCCAGCAGTTATTATTGGGACTAATTCAGAGAAGCTCTTCACCGTTTATTTTCGAATCTGCAAATCACCGGCGAGATGAAGAAGAAAGATCTGATTTTTTTTACCCCAACTTCATTAAGGGTAAATTTGTCATCTCCAAGCGCTACAGTCTCATGGAAAGTCCATTTCTGATGGAAAGTCCCTCTTTTTGTAAACAGAATTCAAAAAGTCACTCATACTGTAGATCACTTGGAGAATAGGTATCCAAATCTAAAATGATTTTTTTTTCGATTTAATATGGATTTTTAATTAAACTGTATAATTAAATCAAATAAAACAATTCTTCTTATAAATATTTTATTTTGATCAAAATTTTGAATATTGCTCTATCTGTTTCATTTTTAATATAAAATTAATTATATTTTTGTCGTTTTGACAATTTGGATTCTGCATATTGTTTTATTATTGGTCTAATTATTTTGAAACTATAATAAAACATTTTTAAGTTTTGAATGAAAGAGAAAACATTTAGTTATAATACGTGTGCATACATCTATAGCTCTTATCTTATGAATTACATGATATATAATTTTTCTTAAAGAATAGTAAATTTTTATTATATTGTAATTATTTGAGTTTTATGTATCTCGCCTAAGTCTATCATATTTAATCTATGGCTACGATCAACGCTTTAATTTGTTTAACTTTTTTGAAAATGATTAAAATGCTTAATTTCCACACTATAAACCAACATAAGAACCTAACCAAGGTAAGAAATACTCCCTCCGTTTCAGATTAGTTGTCGCTTTGGCAAAATGAATATGCAATTATTTGGATTTATTAAATTCAAAACACATCCAGATACATTTAAATAATTGCAAATACATTTTGTCAAAATGACAACTAATTTGAAACGAAGAGAATATATCGTATGAAATTTCAAAATAGTTATATTTACATTTTCTTATTAAAAAAATACAAATTCAAAAATACTATTTCAAAATAGTTATATTTACATTTTCTTTGATGACGTCTCTGTGAGATTCTGTTTTTTTTTTGTTAAAGAGTATTCTGATTTTGAATTGTATACATGTTATAGTATCTTCCTTTTTTAATGCTTCCGCCACTGTCATATTTTTGGAACTATAGTCTATAGAGGAATAAGAATGACGCAAGCGTACCAGCTAAGGAGAAATTTCCATCTTGTGAGCTTTCCTTTGGCATATATATGATACTAACAAGGTCTATCCACACAACTCTGAAAATTTTCTTTTGCATTGTAATCTTTCATCTGGCATTAATAATTTGACCTATTCACTTACAAAGTTACTATTTCAGTATGAAGTTTTAATGGACTAATTTAACCATGTTGGAATTTTTTTGGAAACTTAAAAAGGGTAGTTCTATTATCTAGATGCTATGGTGGAAATTAGTAAAAGAATGGTGCAAGTATGGCCAATTTTATACAAACCATTTTTAGATAATAATCATCATATTTACAAAGTTATTCGAGAAACCTAGGCGGGAGACTAATATTCTCAAGATATTAAACAAGCTTTATAAGGTTACTATTTCCTCCCAAGGTAAATACCAAATTGGCTTTGTGGTTAATAATAAACCGTTTATTATCGTCAAGTTGAACAGATGGAAATTTTAAGTTCCATACAATGATCAAGAGCGTAAGAGAAAGACATAAATAGTCCTTACGATATATAGAAGTATAGTGTAACACAGCAAGAAACCAAAGTTACATAGTTTATGTACTTACCAATATAGTCCATTATGAAACTACAATCTCAAATTTGAAAAATCAACTAATAATGATTGAAAACTGGAGAGTATATCAACTACACCATCAAAATTACCAAGTCACTTGATCTCTAATAACCCATGTGTTACCTGGCTTTTCAAAATTGGAAGTAGGAAAATTATAGATTTAGAACACATGTTTAACATAAACATCGACGTGTAGACAATCAAGTATCGAACCCATAACATGAAACAGATCCATGAAGGATTGTCCGCTCCATTTGAATCCGTTGTTGATTTTGATACATTAAGAGAATGAAGATTATACATCGTCCTAAAGATGTTCAAATAATAATCTAACAGCATAATATAAACAAAACTGATTTAAATGATAAGAGTGAAGAGAGGTATAGACTAAAAGTTGTAGAAGATCTAATGAGATTGAGAAGTAAAAAACTAGTATGATCATTGTCACTTCCCTACAAGCATCTTTTCATTGTTCGTGATGACTCAATCCTATTTGTTGTTCTTCTATTCTTATTTCTACATACATGGTATATAGCCAAAAAGTAGTGGAAAAACATATTTGTATTTTAATTTATTAGTTATTTAATTCAGTAAAAGTTAGTTGTCTTCATTATTGTTTTATTTAATTATATTTATAAAATCTTTGTTTGGGCAAAATTTAACCGGTTCGCAAGTACAATAAACGGAATGACGCAGGAGAAGATATCTTATTAATCAATTGAATATCGAGCTACAACAAGTCAATATCAAAGATTAAACTAAGAGAATCTCGTCTGTCGCTCGTCGTAGATCGTAGTTCGTCGTATCTAGGTTGTTCGTCGCTTGCTCGTCGAGAGGCGAAGAACAAGTAGCTATTAGGGTTTTTGTGTGTTTTTCTGAATGAGTCTCTTGGTTCTAGGACCTCTTATTTATAGGTGTTCGTCGGTCCTAGTCCTTATCGAGTTGGGCTTTGACGTCGATCGTAACTTTCTATTTCCTACGTCGGTCGTCATTCCTAATTTCCTTAGAAGTGCATGTCGGTCCTTTACAATTCCAATAGATTTAGGAAATTGTATAAAACCATTGGTCATTGCTAAACCGTTAACAAACATCGTCGGTCGCTGCCTTATCACGTCGATGTTAAGGCCTTTTAGACAATAAGGAGTAAGATCGACCGGTCATCATGGTCGTCGGTCGACAATATTCCCAGCTTATAATAGAGTTAAGGAGCGACCGGTTAGTGAATTTATTTCACCCAACAATCTTATAAACAGATATATATATATACATACAAAAATTGATACATCATATTTTTAATATTTTATAGTAAAAACTGTATGTAAATTTATTAGTCTTTCTAAAATTTAGTAAAAAAAAAATCATTTATACAGATCCGCTACGCGCGGCTATAAAACCTAGAAGTCAATGGCTATAAGCTATTAAGTAGGACTGGGCACAAGTACTTGATACTTGCTCAAAACCCGCTATTTGCCCCGTACCCCCGCCAAACCAAGTACTTGCCCCGTACAAGGCAAGTAACAAGTCGCTTTTATAAATTACTTGCAAGTACAAGGCAAGTATCAAGTCTTAAAAAAAAAATCATTACCCGCCTTGTTATGACCCGCCTTGTACAAATATTTGATATTTACAATTTTTTGTATTTTTTTCACATATAATGAAAAAATAAAGTTTTTTTCTTGTAAATAAGAGATCCATTGTCATTAATTGCCAACAACAAGGGTTTTTAAAAACCTACATTATAAATATGAACAAATTAATGGGCTTTTTCTAATTATAGCCCAAAATTGTGAAATATTTACTTTTATTTTTGTGTTTTTACAAGTTGCAAGGCAAGGCAAGTACCCGCAAGTAATGAAAATATGAACAAGTACTTGAAGGAGCAAGTACTTGACAAGGCAAGGCAAGTCGCAAGTCGAAATTTCAAATATTTTCACAAGGCAAGGCAAGTCGCAAGTACACTGCCCACCCCTAATTAAGGGCGTCAATATTAGATTTTAAGACGCAATTTTATTGGTTCACATAATCATCAACTTCAAAATTAAGAAAGTTTCTAAATTTTAGACAACCAATAGTATGAGTCCACATCATCATATGATTTTATTGGTCCAAATAATCATCACCAAAATTAAATATTTTTCCAAATTTTAAACAACCAATAGTATCATTCCACATCATTATCTAAAATTATTATTTCATAGCATCACCAAAATTAATTAATTAAGTATTTACATGATTAAGAAAATTTACAATTTTTAAACATGTAAGAGATAAGGAAATTAAGTATATATGATTTTAATCAACCAATATTATCATTCCACATCATCACCAAAATTAATTAATTGTGTTTCTTTTCAAATTTTTTATTAATTAAATATTTATAAAATAAAGAAATTATATTTTCTAATAACAGCAAAAATAAAATAAAAAATTTAAATTAGTTATATTAAATTTTAAACAGCTAATATTATTAGTATACATAAGCTTATTTAATACTAAGAACTTTTTTAAAATTAAAATTTTTGTTAAGACAAGAATGAAATACATGAAACAAAAAAAAGAACACAAAGGGGAATAAAAAATAGTATAAGTATAGATGAGTGAAAAAGAAAAAAAAAACAAAGAAGAAATCAAAGTAGGAGAAATTGAAGATAATAAATAAAAGAAATTAAAAACATGGAAACAAGAGTGAAAAAGGAAATGAAACCAAATAAAAAACATAAAGAAGGAATAAAGAACAGCGATGACGACGAAAAGCATAAGCCAAATAAGAACAGAAAGGAGGAACAAAGAAATGCGAAGACGAAGAAGAGCATTACCGAAGATGAGTGAAGATAAATAAGAAACCAAATAAGAACAAAGAGGAATTCAAAGTAGGAAAAATTGAAGACGAATAAATAAAAGAAAATTTTTACCCCAAAAAAAGAAAAAAAAAAGAAAAAAAATTAAAAAACCTAGGAATAAGAGTGAAGCAGTAAATAATGAATAACGATGTGCGCTGATTAGCTTCTCTTCAAATAAATTTTATACCCCTAGAAATCTAAGCTAAATATTAGTATTACTTATCTATATATTATAATATTAACTTTTTGCTAGCTTAAATTTATTCAGATGTACATTTTTTTTGTTTTTAGTTTCGCTAGGTGTATCAGATAGTGAAAATTCATTCAACCTAAGATTAGAAATATTTATACTAAATATATTTACAAAAGATAGTTGTGAATAATTTAAAGTGAAGAACAACTGATATAGCCATATATTAACCCATTTTAGTATACTTTTACATGCATATTTACATTATCTGAGTCTCATTTGCATACATTTAAGTCTTAATATCTCTATCTATACATTTGCATCCTCTTTGGGACTGCATTGCATATACATTGCATTTTGAGTCTAAATCAGGTACTTTTGGGAGCTTTGGATCCAATTGGGAATATGGAGTGTTGGGGACGTTGAAAGAGCTCGCAGCCAGGATGCCATTCAGGATCAGGAAACCCGATTCTCGCCTTGTAAGCTTTCCTTGACCAAGAAAGGAGTTGACTTTAGTCAAGATAGACGAAGCCAAAGTGAAAAGCTGAGTTTTGGAGCTTAAATCTTGGGGAAGGAAAGAAGAAGGGTTTTAGAGTCTCCACTATATAAACTTAAGTCCTAAATTTTTAGGCATCTTGTAATTTGTCTTTCATTTTGCCACCAAAAATACTCTAGTTTGAGATCTTAGACTTTGTAAGCTTTCATCTCTTTCTCTTTAATAAAATCACGTACTTGTTTACTCTCTTGTGTATCTCATCTTGCTTGCTTGTTTAACAACCTTTCCTCTATGGGAATCGGTTTGTTAAACAGGATGAGTGAGTAGTCTTTTAGATTGCTTTAGGTGTTGCGGTTTTGAGAGTTTTAAAGGAGAGCTTTGTGTTTAAAGCTGGGACCTTTTGGAGCTTCTCCTTGCTTAGTGCCCTTAAGGCTGAGTCTTTTCTGATCATCTTGACTCAGATCTCAAGCTCTCTACACAGAAAAGTGTGTTTGAGTGCTAGATAATCTAAGTCAAGGGATTTGCTTTCCTAGCTCGCGATAGCGATTGTTTAGGGAGTTCTTTGGGGTTGGGATCTAAGCTTTAAGCTTGCTCGAGTCTGGGTTCACTGACGATAGTCAGTTCTTGAGCCTAGACCTTGCATTTAAGCTTCATTCACGATAGTGATGAGCTTTCCTCTGTTTTCCTTAGCCTAGAAGCTTGGTCTTATTCTCTAAGCTCAAAGTCTCCTCCTTTAGCTTGATTTTCAACGCATCCACCTAAAGGAGTCGCCTTTCTTCATTTATCTTATCAAGTTCCAATCTTTTAGCTCAAAGTTCAAATCTTTGTCTTTGATTCTAGTTTTGGACCGTTAATTTACTGTTCTAGTTCGTTATTTTACTGTTGAGTATTTGGATTTCTTAAAAACCTTATCTTGTTCTTGACTTGAAGCTTTTCTTGTATTCTTTTAAGACCCAATCTCTCTAGGATTTGGATTGACATATTTACTATGCTGCAATGATATGAGCAGGGATTGAAGGGTTTGAATTTATGAAAAATCATGTTTTCAAACTGGCGCCGTTGCCGATTCTAGAGATTTGATTGGGCTTTTTCGATTTGGAAAAATTTCGAGCTCAAGTTTTAATTTTTAATCGTGTTATCTAATCTGCCTGGGATTTGCTCTGCTTTGTACTCAGGTGTATGCAAATGCTCTCGTGGAAGTTCAAACTTGTTAAGTCCACACGAGCTTCAGCGAGCTGATCGTGAGAAGCAAAAACGCAGAGCAAGAAACAGAGCTGAAAGAGAGTCGACTTCTGAGGTCGAGTTGCGAGAAGCCGACTCTGCGCCTGATACAATGGCTGACAACGCCGGAGGAGCTCCTCCACCGGGAGTGAATCCACCACCAGAAGGATTCCGGTTCATGCTCAACGTCCGGCGCGACTAATCGTAGCCGGCGACACACCAACCATTCCGGAAAACCGCCCCGACATTACCCCACCACCGGTTCCCAACAATAACTTCACATCAAGACGAGCTTGATAAACTTGGTCGAGAATTCAATCTTTCATGGGATGAAAGATGAAGATCCTCTGAAGCACCTAGAAACGTTTGATCGGATATGTGCTTTGCAAAAGATCAACAACGTGACAGAAGATGGTCTCAAACTGAGATTGTTCCCATTTTCCTTGGGAGGAAAGGCTCTAGCTTGGGAATCATCAATCCAACCGGGAACAGTCACGACATGGGAGCAATGCAAACACGCATTTTTGGCCAAGTTCTTCCCGACTTCACGTACAGCTCAGTTGCGGAATGAGATTGCGAGTTTCAGTCAACCAACGGGTGAAACATTTGCTGAGGCTTATGAGCGTTTCAATGGTTATCAAATGAGGTGTCCACACCATGGCTTCTCCAAAGAGAACCTCCTAAGTACACTTTACAGAGGAGCCTTACCAAGATGCATTTGGATTTAGCAAGCAATGGTCACTTCATGGGAAAGGATGTCGATGAAGGTCTCATCCTCGTCGAGAATATTGCGCTTGGTGATGGGAAATTATCTGAGGAGTATGACCGCAATGACAGAGGAAACTCAGTCCAAGATGAAGACACAGAAAAGAGCTCAAGACCCTGAATGACAAGCTTGACAAGATCTTGACTGGACAGCAAAAGCAGGTTCACTTTGTTTGTGAAGATGACGTGAACCAAGAGGAGGAGGATCCACAAACAGAGGAAGTGTGCTACATGAGCAACCAATGGGAGGCTACAACAAGGGTATAATACAAACAACAACACGAACCTCTCCTATCGCAACACTAATTTTGAGAATCCTCAAGATCAAGTGTATCCACCTCAACAAGGCCAAAACCAAGGAGGACAACAAACCGTGTACTTCAAGAGAGGTTACCCACCAAAGGTTTTTGGTAACCATAATCAAGGCTCTACTCAGGCTCAGGCAGGGAGTAGCTCAGTCAAGAATCTGACATGAAGACAATGCTTCAGCAACTTATCAAAGGACAAGCCAGTGGAGCTACCGAGCTCAACACCAAGCTAGCGGAGATAACAACAAAGTAGACTGCTCTTACAATGATCTCAACAAGAAGTTGGAATCATTGAACTCGAATGTTCAACATTTGGAAGCTAAGAGCCACAACATTCCATCTTCTTCAAAGGGTATGCTTCCTGGAAAAGCAATTACAAACCCCAAAGAGTATGTGCAAGCAATTACTCTTAAGAGTGG
>CACVBM020000876.1:120431-208362 GCA_902728155.2 Microthlaspi erraticum
CTTCCGTGGTACGCAGACTTTGTAAACTACTTGGTGTGCAGAGAAGTTCCAAGTGGATGGAGTGGGTACCAGAGAAAGAAGTTCTTCAAAGATGTGGTTCACTACTATTGGGATGAGCCCTATTTGTTCAGAAAAGGAAACGACAGCTTGTTCAGAAGATGTGTGGCTAAAGAAGAGACTGAGGGAATTTTGTTCCATTGCCACGGGTCAAGTTATGGAGGCCACTTTGCGGTTTTTAAAACGGTCCAGAAGGTGTTACAAGCAGGCTTTTGGTGGCCGAGTATGTTCAAAGATTCTCATGCTTTCATCTCTAAGTGTGAGGCCTGTCAAAAGGCAGGGAACATCATGGCGAGGAACGAGATGCCTCAGAATCCTATCCTGGAAGTTGAGGTATTTGACGTGTGGGGAATAGATTTTGTTGGCCCATTTAACCCTGCCTCTCATGGCAACGTTTACATACTTGTCGCCATCGACTATGTCTCAAAATGGGTTGAAGCCATAGCCGCACCCACCAACGATGCCAAAGTAGTCCTCAAGTTGTTCAAGACTATCATTTTCCCAAGGTTTGGGGTCCCAAGATGTGTGATCAGTGATGGAGGAACTCACTTTGTGAACAAGGTGTTTGAGAACCTTTTGAAGAAATATGGTGTAAAGCACAAGATAGCTACACCATACCACCCTCAAACTAGTGGTCAAGTGGAGGTCTCTAACAAGCAAATCAAGGCCATACTCCACAAGACAGTGAACTCATCAAGGAAGGACTGGTCAGAGAAATTGGATGATGCTTTGTGGGCTTATAGAACTGCTTACAAGACGCCAATTGGGAGATCTCCATACTCTTTGATCTATGGGAAAGTCTTGCCATTTGCCCCTTGAGTTGGAATATAGAGCTAGATGGGCAATCAAGTATCCTAACAAGGAGCTAAGTACAGCTCAGGAAGCGGGAAATGGACTCCACGAACTAGAGGAGATTCGCTTGGATGCTTAGAGTTCGAGAATATACAAGGAGAGAACTAAGGCCTTCCATGACAAGAGAATCACTAAGGTTTTCAAAGAGGGATGATGTGCTCCTTACAACTCAAGGCTCAAGCTATTCCCTGGGAAGCTGAAGTGTCGCTGGTCAGGACCATTCAAGGTCAAGGAGGTGTTGCCTTATGGAGCCATCACTTTAGTGAACAACAATGGAGTGAGTTCACGGTTAACGGTCACCGGTTGAAGAAGTACATGGGAGTCAAAGCATTGGAGAGGGAAGCTCAATCCGTCTCCATGACCCACCCCAAGCCTAAAAAGGGAATGAAAGTCAAGCTATGGACTCAAAACAAGCTCACTTGGGAGAAAGTCCAATGACTATCCTTCTGTAAAAAGTCTTGCTCTTTTTCTTTCTAATTTTTTTACTTTTATCTAGTGTGTTTTGTAGGTTGGAGCAAGAAGAGAGCTGAGAGTATACAAGGAGATGAGAGTATACAAGGAGAGTATACAAAGAGAGCTCAGGAAAAGAGGGAAATGGACTTCCACGAGCTAGAGGAGATTCGCTTGGATGCTTATGAAAGTTTGAGAATATACAAGGAGAGAACTAAAGCCTTCCATGACAAAAGAATCGTGCCTAAGGTGTTCAAGGCAGGGGATGATGTGCTCCTTTACAATTCTAGGCTTAAACTATTCCCTGGGAAACTGAAGTCTCGCTGGTCAGGACCATTCAAGGTCAAGGAGGTGCTGCCTTATGGAGACATCACTTTAGTGAACCAAAACGGAGTGGAGTTTATGGTTACAGTCACCGGTTGAAGAAGTACATAGAGTTGGAAATGGGCAGTTCTATCAGGGACATTGCTTGTCCTCGTGCACAAAGAACAACTGCCCAAATCAAAAACTCCTTTGCCTCTACTCTCAGCTAAACCGGGTGAAATTCTAAAGCATTCGGGTTGTCAATCAGGTTCCTAATCGGTTTAAAGATCCGATTGACAACCCGCGTCAGTAAGTGACCCGTTTCCTTTTTAAATTTTTAAAACCCGAAGAAACCCTTTCTCCCTTTTATTTTAAATTTGGGTTTCTTCTTCTTCAGAAGCTTTTTCCCGATTCTCTACACAAAAATCTCGGATTTCTCTGTTTCTCAACCAAATTTCGAATTTCGAAGCTCAAAACTCTTTAAATCCGCCGCTCGCCCAAGTTTAGCTCGATTCATCTAAGTCCGATAGTCCAATCAAGGTATTTGATCCTCAATATCACCCTCTCTCTTGTGATTTTTCCTTTTTGGGATTTCACTGGAGAAACTTGTTTGTTCCCATTCATGGGTAGATCCGGCTTATTTGTTACTAGGGTAGATCGAATTCGAGCTTGCATGTAGGAAATTTCGTGCTATTGAAGTGAATTCTGAGATTTAAAATTCTAAGTGTTCTTGAGCTAATCTAGTTCAAACTCCCGGAATTCACAGCATGTTTTTAAAATTTCCTGATACATGAACTTGTAGCGGTGGAGTGTAAAGGTTTTGAGCTTGTTCTGAGCTCGCACAAATCGAAATTGGTTTAAATTGAGAAGTTTTGTTGAGATTTCTTGCTTGTTGGCTGTTCTCAAAACAGAGGCTAATTGTGTTGTGAGAATTGTTTATCTCTTAGGTACAATGGCAAAGACTAAATTCACAAAGAGGCCAGCACAAAACGAAGATGTGGAGACAGCAAGAAAGGAAAAACGTGAGGGGAAGAAGAAAGTGGAGTATAGCGGAAAAAGGAAGAAAGGAGCAAGCAAAGAATCGCTCCGAAATGGTCAGAGGCTGCTGAGCAGAACATGGACGACTCGGTGATCCCAAGACCTTATGGAGTCCAAGAGCGCATCCGTATCTTGTGGAGGATGTAGTTCATGTCAATGCGCTATCCACATCCAGAAACCATAAGGGCATTGGGAATAGAGGAAGATGTGGAGGACATTTTCTACTACACCGAGCTTGGCGAGTTCATGAAGATGGCTCTACCGGCGTACAGAGAACCAGCGATACAGTTCCTTGCATCCTTGAAGCTCACTAAACATCCTCAAGAAGCAGCTGCTGAGCTCAAGAGAGATGGAATTGGATTCATTACCTTCACGCTCTTGGGACAAGAGTATCGGTTCAGCATGTGTGTGCCAGGAACAGAGCTAGTTAGCCTTTGGGGAGTGATAAGTTTGAGACCCTATCAAATCTCCAAGAACAAGAGCAGTCACATCAAGAACCCGGCCATCCGCTACGCTCATAAGGCGATCGATCACACTCTCTTCGCAAGACACGAGTGTGCAAACGTCACCAAGCAAGAGCTTGAGCTGCTTGACACCGGCATAATCCAGAAGCTTGAAACTCTGGACAACGGGGAAGAGATGCAAGGAGACTTGAAGCACACGAGCAAAGCTGTTGTGATGATCAATTCCTTCAAGCAAATAATGAGGAACGCGGAGCTCTCCTATGAACAAGGCAAGATCAAGGAGGCACACTTGGATATTGGAAGCTTGATCACTCCGATTCTGCTCGCAACCAAAGTCAAGTTACCACAGTCAAGTCATCCACCCACGTTCATGGATATCGCCTACCTCAACAAGACTTGGTTCGTGAGGGGGATGCACAACGGGAAGCACATCTATTGCTTTGAGCATCTTACCTTTGGCATCTCGAAAGTCCTCTTACCAAACGTCGAGCTCACGAGCAACAAAAGCCGAGAAGGAATCTTGTTCCTCCCCACAGCCGATCAGTTGTTCATGGATGGAGGTGATGCCACAGTCAACGAAGAGCAAGGGCAAGAGGAAGGCGAGCCTTCGGAGAGACGAGCAAGCGAGTTTGGTAAATTTGACTTCACCCCTTACAACGCAAGTGGAAGCACTCCGGCCATCACCAAAGCACATGAGCTCATTGGGATGCTTCAAAGGTGGTGCAAGAAACAGGACGAGATGATTAAGAAGCTCACCGAGACAGTGAATGCCCTGAAGGACAAACTCTCGTGCACATCGCCAAAGGCAACCAAGACCGCGGAGCCTGCAATGAGGAGAAGCAAGCGCAAAAGGAAAACCGGCGCATCACCACCTCCAACGTTTTCCACCGATCCAATAGACCTCCATGACGTTCCCACACCACCCTCCCCAAGTCCATGAAAGGTAAGACTCAACTCATTGTAAATACCACTCATTTTTTTCTTTTCATCTCTGTTTTTGCATCTCTTTGATGGATCTCTTCTTCATACCCTTATATGCACAAGAAACTGTGCATTTTAAGTTTGGGGGAGAGGTCCATAGCATTTTATCTTGTTTCTTGTGATTCTTATTTTCAATTTTCATCCTTGAGTCTCATATAGTTTGCATTCGCATGCAAGGCATAGAAAAACCAAAAAAATTGAAAAAAAATTCGAAAATTGCATTCCACCAAAAAGAAAAGCATCATGTGCATTTACATTTTAGGATTGAGTCTAGATGCATCTCATTTCATTTGCATTGAGGAAAATGAGAAATAAGAGGTTGTGATTTTTCGAAATGGTTTCAATGATCCGGTTTTGAATCATCTTGTGCATATAGAGCGAGCTTGAAGTTAAGAAAGAACCACACTTTGAATGCACTCTTTGACATCTAGATTTGGCTGAAGCATTGTTGTGATATGATCTCTCATCCAGCCTATCGATCCCTGAATTTGAATGTTTAAATATCATCCTTGTGCATTTGCTAAGAACTCGTGGATACATATGCATACTTGGATCTCCCTTCACCCCTTTTCACCACTCTTGTTGATCCAAGTAGATCTCCTCACCCTTTACCAACCTTTCTTTGAAACCAATT
Organism: Microthlaspi erraticum; assembly: GCA_902728155.2. Taxonomy (NCBI): domain Eukaryota; kingdom Viridiplantae; phylum Streptophyta; class Magnoliopsida; order Brassicales; family Brassicaceae; genus Microthlaspi; species Microthlaspi erraticum. Next base: position 125,211 of record CACVBM020000876.1, read on the forward strand.
CGATTTTTCTGAGTGTGTGAGGCCTCTACGGTTGAGCTTGGTAGAAGGTGTTGGGTTTTTACAGACAAGGTCTAGGTTCTCATATAGATTCTAGCTCGTCTTCTTGAGCTAGTTAGGACTAAGTTTGGGGTGTTGGGAAGTTCTTAAAGAGGAAAAAGGGGGAAGAAGAGAGTTCAAAAAGAAATCCCGCAAAAAGGGAAAGTAAAAGCCGAGTCTCTTTGGGGGGAAGAGTTGTGAAAGTTTGAGTCTCTAGTAAAGGTTTGGGGGAAAAAGTAAAAATCTCTAGCAATAAAAAGAAAAGAAAAAGGGGGAAAGCCAAGTCTAGAAAAAGAGTTTAAGAGCCAAAAGTGAAAGAAGACCCAAACCGCTATATGAAGTTTAGAAACCCCTCCTAAGGGCTTGAAAGCAACGAAAAGAGAAAGGAATTTCCTTAAAAAGGTCAAGGCGAGTTTTGCCTGTTCAGGTAGATAGGATTCATGGGAAACAGGGGATAGCACTTCATTGTTCTTGGGTAGATGGGAGTCTAGCCTTGTATCATCCTTCGTTTTTACCGTTAGCATTCTACTAAAGCTCAACCTTTCTTCTTTGAGAGATCCCTTGTACCGAATTTTAAAACCAGAGAAAATGGGACCATCTTTGTCTCTTGAAACCTACCCTTTGACCCAAACAAGTCTTTGAAATGCATAAGTGACTGATTCACGATTCTGAGATAATTGAATGTTAAGGGATGAGAGTTATTTGAATGCATTGTGTAAGTGGAGTCTAGTGTCTCACTTGTTTGTGCGGATAGATCAATAAGGCTGCCTAGTGGGATGCTTGAAGATCAACCTTTGAGGATAGGGAATGTTGAAATCCCCACTAACTTCATTGTGCTTGAAATGGATGAAGAACCAACAGACCCTTTGATACTAGGGAGACCTTTCTTAGCTACAGCAAGAGCAATGCTAGATGTCTGTGAAGGTACAATAGAACTGAACCTTGGACAAGACCTAAAGATGAAGTTTGACATCAAGGATACAATGAGGAAGCCAACAATACAAGGTCAACTCTTTTACAATGAAGAAATGGATCAGTTGGCGGATGAACTTTTGGAGGAAGTGTCTTTGGAAGACCACTTGCAAGTTGCTCTCACCAAGGATCAATCTGAAGGGTATCTGCATTCAGAAACTGAGGAGTATTCTAGGCTCCTTGACACTTTCAGACCGGTTCCGAACATCTTTTGCATTGAGGAGTTAGGCGAGCCTCTTTGTGAAGTTCTGGCAGTGAGCAGGGATAAAGGAGTTTGAATCTGTGAAAAACCCTGTTTTCACCTGTCATTGTGAACTCTGAGCTAAAAACTGAACAATTGGATGCATTGCTTGTTGAATTGAGAAAGTACAGGAAAGTCATTGGCTACACTCTTGATGATATAAAGCGAATCTCTCCTGATTTATGCATTCATAGGATTCATTTAGAGGATGAAAGTAAGTCTAGCATTGAACCTCAAAGGAGATTGAACCCAAATCTAAAGGAAGTAGTGAAGAAAGAGATACTTAAGTTGCTTGATGCTGGGATCATTTATCCCATCAGTGATAGCACTTGGATATCTCCAGTTCACTGCGTCCCAAAGAAGGGAGGAATCACTGTCATAAAGAATGACAAAGAGGAGCTGATCCCCACTAGAACAATAGTGGGGCATCGCATGTGTATAGACTATAGGAAGTTAAATTCTGCATCTAGAAAGGATCATTTCCCTCTTCCTTTCATTGATCAGATGCTTGAAAGATTGGCAAACCATCCCTTCTATTGTTTTCTTGATGGTTATAGTGGTTTCTTCCAAATCCCGATCCATCCCAACGATCATCAGAAGACCACTTTCACATGCCCTTATGGTACCTTTGCTATCGAAGGATGCCATTTGGGCTGTGCAATGCCCCAACTACATTCCAGAGATGCATGACTTCCATTTTTTTGCAGATCTGATAGAGGAGATGGTAGAAGTCTTCATGGACGATTTCTCAGTCTATGGAGCATCCTTCTCCTCATGTTTGTCAAACTTGTGCAGGGTCTTGCAGAGGTGTGAGGAGACAAATCTGGTACTCAACTGGGAGAAGTGCCACTTCATGGTGCAAGAAGGGAATTGTTCTTGGACACAAAATTTCTGAGAAGGGGATCGAGCTCGATCGAGCTAAGGTGGACGATGTTGCAGCTTCCTGTGCCTAAGACTGTGAAGGACATCATGAGCTTTCTGGGTCATGCAGGTTTTACAGAAGATTCATCAAGGATTTCTCCAAGATAGCAAGACCATTGACAAGACTTCTATGCAAGGAAGTGGATTTTGAGTTTGATGAAGAATGCCATAAGTCTTGGACCTTGCTGAAGGATGCTCTGGTTTCAGCCCCGAATTGTTCAAGCTCCAAACTGGGATCACCATTCGAGATTATGTGTGATGTCTGACTATGCAGTAGGAGCTGTGCTTGGCCAAAAGATAGACAAGAAGCTCAATGTCATCTATTATGCAAGCAGAACCATGGATGATGCTCAATGCAAGTATGCAACCACAGAGAAGGAGCTCCTTACTGTAGGCTTTGCCTTTGAGAAATTTTGAAGTTACTTGGTTGGATCAAAAGTGATTGTCCACACAGATCATGCTGCTCTTAGGCACATCTTTGCTAAGAAAGATACAAAACCATGCTTCTCAGATGGATTCTTTGCTTCAGGAGTTTGTTGTAGACAAAAAGGGAGTGGAAAATGGAGTTGCTGATCACCTATCTAGGATGCGAGTTGAAGACATAGTCCCCATCAATGACTCTATGCCTGAAGAACAGCTTATGGCAATCATGGTTTTGAAAGAAGGTTTTGATGAGAAGGTCAGGCTAGAAGAAGTTAAGGCTCTGCGAGACGAAAACCTACCTTGGTATGCTGATATAGTGAACTTCATGGTGCTGGAGAGGTTCCCAATGACTTTGATGCTTACAAGAGGAAGAAGTTCTTCAAGATGTTAGGCACTACTATTGGGATGAGCCTTACTTGTACAAGAGAGGACCAAATAGCATTTACAGAAGATGCATAGCTGAAGAAGATGTACAAGGAGTTCTAGAGCATTGCCATGGGTCTGCTTATGGAGGTCACTTTGCCACATTCAAAACCGCGACTAAGGTCTTACAAGCTGGAACTATGGTGGCCTACTTTGTTCAAGGATGCAGCAAGCTTCATCGCTAAGTGTGATCCATGCCAAAGAAAAGGAGGGATCACCAAGAGAGACGAGATGCCACTAAACCCAATTTTGAAGTTGAGATTCTTTGATGTATGGGGAATAGACTTCATGGGACCTTTCAAGCCTTTCAAATGGGACAACTTACATTTTGGTGGCTGTGGACTATGTCCAAATGGATAGAAGCCATTCTTGCCCAGCTTGTGATGCCAAGGTTGTTATCAAGCTTTTCAGAACCATTATCTTTCCAAGATATGGCATCCCAAGAGTTGTGATCTCAGATGGAGGTTCCCATTTCATCAACAAGGTGTTTGAAAAGTTGATGAAGAACTATGGAGTCAAGCACAAGGTAGCCACGCCCTACCATCCTCAAACTAGTGGGCAAGTTGAGGTCTCCAACAGACAGATAAAGGCCATCCTTGAGAAGACGTGAGCTTCACTAGGAAGGATTGGTCAACAAGGCTTGATGAGGCACTTTGGGCTTATAACAGCTTACAAAACCCATTGGATCTTCAACCTATTGTATGGAAAAGCTTGCCACTTGCCTGTGGAGGTGAATACAAGGCGTTATGGGCAGTAAAGATGCTCAACTTTGATATAAATCAGCACAAGAGAAAGAGTCATGAACTTGCACGAGTTGGAGGAAATCAGAATGAATGCCTATGAGAACTCCAGATCTATAAAGAAAGGACCAAGGCAGCCCATGACAAACTGATTCGCCTTAAGGACTTCAAGGCTGGGGATAGTGTGCTCTTTTGTTAACTCCAAAATTGAGACTTTCCCTGGAAAGCTAAGATCAAAATGGCAGGACCATTCAAGGTTCAGAAGTTCTACCTTATGGGTCTCTCACTTTGCTCAACAAGGAAGGGAAAGAGTTCACAGTGAATGCCACAGATGCAAGCCTTACTTGGGAGACCAATGAGATGAAGATCATAACTCCTCTTCATGACCCCGCTCCTGCCTAAAAAGGTCAAAGGTCAAGCTATGAGACCTAAAACAAGCTCACTTGGGAGGAATTCCCATGCTATCTTGTACATATTGCTCTTTTATCTCTGTGATTTTCTTGGCTAAGTCTTGCAGGAACAGGTTTCTAGGGAGAAACACCATTAACTCGAGGCACACTCGATTGAGCCCAAGAGAGAGTGAACTCGATCGAGCTGCTCAGAGATTGTTCCTTGGAGCTCCTGATGGTCGCCTGCCTCTCCACCACGACCTTGCTTCCCAGTTCTTTGGGGGCACTGAGGTATCAAACAAACCCTTGTATATACCATTTCATTTTCTTGCATTTTTCTTTTTTTTTCTTGGTTTTGCCCTCTTGAATCTTTCACTAAATTTCTTCACACAAGGGACTGTGTGATTTAAGTTTGGGGGAGGGTTCAAGAGATGATTTAACCTTGTTTTCTTTGTTCTTAGTTTTTCATTCATCTTTTGCATAGAAAAACCAAAAAAATCATAAAATTTTCAAAAAATCCAAAAATATTTTCATCTTTTTGCATTCATATTTGTTAGACTTGTTTAGGATTGCATCATTCATTTTTACTTGCATTGTTGATTTGACTTTGAAAACTTGTTCATCTTTTGCGATTTCTTGAGTGCCCTGTTTTTAGATTCTTTTGTGCATTAGGGTGAGATTGATTGAGCAGCAAGAACCATGTTTATCTTGATCATATCACTGCATGCACATCTCATTCAACCATTGCTGTGATTTGATGCATTTCCCTATCTATTTGAACCATAACTTGATCTTTAATTACCAATGCTTGCATTTGATTTCAACTCATGGCTACCACATACATATCTGGACATTCTTTACCTATTTCATATCCCTCTTGCTTGTCCAGATAGCTGATCTCCATCTTTGAGACAGTTACCACACCTTAAACCTAAGCCTTTTTCATTTCAAACCCCATATTATCTCTTGTGCGAATTGTGAGAACCTTTCTTGGCTTTGCTTAGCATAAGGTGTTGTGTTTAAACCGGCAGGGGCAGTAGTTCTAGTTGTCTAGTTCTCTTGGGATTGTTTTCAGGCTAAGTTTGGGGGTGCCAACTCGAGCTCGATCGAGTTGGGTGTAAAAACCAGAAAAGTGGTAAAAGTTGGGAAAATCCAAAGGAAAAAGAGTTTAGTTAAGTCCAGGGAGTTGGCAGTGTTTAAAAAGGGTCTAGTAAAGGTTTGGGAAGTTAAAAAAGAAAGTAAAAAGGGTTCTAAGTAGAAAGAAAAGAAGGCAAAGCCTCAAGTGTCAAAAAGAAAGAAAAGTTCCCTAAGTGTTTAGAAAATCCCAAACCGCTAGATGTTACCTCAAGAAGCCTCTCCCTAGGAAGTTCTTAAAAGAAAAGTGAGCAAAGCTCCTCAGTTTCAAAGGCGAAATGCCAAAAAGGGTAGTTAGGATTTTGTTCTAAAAAGCTCTAAGTGTTGAACTCGATCGAGTTAGGATTAGGCTCGAGCTGCTGTTCTTGCATCATCTTTGGTTCTAACACTTAGCCTTCTGCCAAAGCAAAGCCACTTTCTTGAGAGATCCCTGTTACTAAACCACCATACAAAAGAGACCCTCTTTGTCTCTTAACCCATAAACCCTTGAAACCAAATGAGTTGATTGATCTTGCATGTTTTTGGTTCACTGTTTTTGCTTAATGAATGTTAAAGGGATTTGCTGATTTGAATGCATTGTTTGAGTGACTGTGAAGTGGGATTGATGTTGATAAGCATGGTTAAATCTTAATGAATATCTCTCACCTTGTTGCATTCTAGAATCTCTAAGTTGGACATTTAGCAAATCGCTTTTGAGGACATGTTTTTAAGTGTTGAATCAACTTGTTTTCAAACCTCATCTCTTTCTTGTTCTATTTGTTTGCTTGAGGGCAAGCAAAGTCAAGTTTGGGGGTGTTGATGTACTTGCATTTTGCATAGTTTTAGTACATCTTTTATGCATCTTTTGCATAGTTTTAGCATCCATTAGCATCATATCTTGTTCCTTTTCTCTTCTTATGCATTCATGTAGTTTTAGGTTGCATTTGCATACATATGCATGTTTGGTCCTTTGAAATAGGTCTTTTGGAGCATTCTGGAGCATATGGGACGTGAGGAGCAAGGAAGGACTTGGTGCATGGACGCAGCTCAACTGGATGCAAAGGAAGAGGAAGCCATCTTGAAGACCAGCTCGACCATCTACTCGAGTCAACTCGACCGGCCAAGCTTCAACTCGATCGAGCTGGAGTCAAGTCAAACCCGAAAAATGTTGCTTCCCCCTTGACTTCCCTTTGACCCTAAACCTAATCCTCTTGTATTTAAAGGCTTGTAGCCACGAAAAAAAACCACTTTATTACTTTTGTTTTAGCTCTTTTTAATTATTGTATTTACTTTTAAGCCTCTCTTTGTGTTCTTGAAGCTCTTGCTTCTTGAATCCTTAGATCTGGCTCTATCTTTGTATTTGCACTTGCTTATTTCAATAAAAGTTGTTTATTTCATCTCCTCTTTTTATGATGTCTCTTTCATTGCATTTGCTTGTGTTTTTCATGTGTAGTGAGTAGTTCCTTAGGGTTTAAGATGGGCTAGATTAGAGGATTCTTATGCTTAATCTCTCTTGCTTATGTTCTTAATCTAAAATCTCTCTCTTTTGGACAAACTTAAGGCTACATGACCACTACCCCTGGCTTGTATGAGTCTAGGCGATTTTCCTCATGGAATGATGGAAATCGCTTGGAAAAGGTCCACTAAGAGCTCCAATATCTTGCTCTCGAAATGGAGTTTATAGGGTTGGATGGATTAGTTTGAGCAATGATCCTATGCCTCCAAGGCTTGATTCTCACTGGCTAACCCCCTGTTTCTGAGATCTTCCTTGGTGATAGCTTTCACCTTGGGAAAGGGTTAGCTAGGCATTGAGAAGCTCAATATCAAGAGATAGCTTGATACAAGTGGTTAAGAGCAAGATTGATTAAGTATAGCCTTCCCCTAGTTGCAACCCTGTCTTAGACCCTAACCTTCGTATTAGTAGTTAAAGTTTGCACCTTTATCGCTTTATTGCATTTCCTCTGTTTTTACTTCAACTCGACCCTCAACTCGATCGAGCTCGGTTACTCTGTTCTACTCGATCGAGCCTTGGTCGAGCTGCTTTTATTTACTGCTTTTCCCTTGCATTTCATTTCATTAGGTTGTTAGTACATCCACCTTTACTGTTGCTTGACTTTCTTGTGTTTGCATATTCTCATAGACCCTTATGGATTGATAACCTCTTATACTACACGACTATGATGGTTAAGAGGAATTGATTGATTGTGATTGCACCATACCATCTCATCTTTATTCACCCCTGTTTGCATTCCACCTCATATCATTTACATCATTTCATCACATCACTACAAAATCCTATCATCAGTTAGGTATCTCTCGTTCTCTTTCTCTCGATCTCCCTCTCTGTCTCGATTGCATGTTTATGTATGTGATTTTAATCGACCAGCAACCCTAGGTTTTGAGATCAAATTTGAAACTTGTCACATTTCATTGTTTTTGAAACATTATGGTTAGTTTTCTCGTGATGGAAGTTTGGGATAAATAAGCGATTTTCCAGAATTTTGGCTAACTCAGATCGTGTCGCACCTTCGACCAAAGATTCCATTAAGACAAGCAGTTTGTTGAAGAGATGGGGATCTGTCTGCCTTCGAGTTCCTGGACTTGAATTAACGCTTAATGATTTCCCCGACGGCCAAGCCTTGGAGAGCTTCGTCAACAAATTTCTGGAGTTTAACAAAGGCTCAAATGCAATATATAATCCAAGAAATGCAATGGTGATGACTCGTGGAGTGGATTGATACAGCAGTTGCTCGTGGACTACATCATTTTGATGTTGGTACAAAAAGACACTTAATTTAATTGAGAACGTGTACAGGAGCAACACATTGGTCTCTTTAATGCTCGAATGCGGAGGACTCGACACTTTTACTTGTACTGTGTCACTCCCTCGTCTCAAGCTTGAAGACATATGGTATGATTATGATCCTTTCATCGTAGAGAAGATCATTGAAGGCTCTCCTGCTCTCAAGGAGCTTTCTGTGAATAGTCCCAGTCCTATACTTGTTGAACTTTCCAAAGTAGCTGTTGAGAAGGATCTCCGCATGCGGTCTAAGACTCTAAAAATATTTCGTCTCGTGCTTGGGAAAACTCGGGGTGGTAAAAATTCTTCTGTTGAGATTGATGCTCCAAGACTCGTGTATACGAGTCTTAGAGATCACCAATCTGATAGAATTTTGGTGAAGAACTTGAGCTCCTTGTTCATAGTCGAGATTGATAGTACATTTAATGTCAGTTCCAATCCTTTCGAACCGGTGTCTTCAAGAAAGAAAGATGCTATCAGTGATTTTTACGTGGGTATTTCTGTTGTATGACATATGATCATCGCTCATTCTACTCTTGAAATAAATTACACTCTTTTGATGTATATAAAACAACTAAATGTAGTTTAATTAATCCTCTAATGATTTGATGAATTCATTTATTTTCTTTTGTAAGTGCTCTACCTATATTCAGATTCCGTAAAGATTCCCAAATTCAACAAGTTTGTATCGTTTGCATGCTGAGTTCTCTTCCTTCATTTGGGTTTTATTTCCTCTTGTAGGAAGAGAACTCAGCATGCAAACGATACAACTTGTTGAATTTGAGAATCTTTACGAAATCCGAATAAGGTGGAGGACGTACAAGAGGAAGGAAATGAATTAATTAAATCATCATAGAGGATTGATTAAACTACATATAGTTGTTTTATATACATCAAAAGAGAATGTAATTTACCTCAAGAGTAGAATGAGCAATGATCATATGTCATACACCAGACATACCCACGAAACAAATTACTCATAGCATCTTTGTTCCTTGAAAACAATGGTTCAAAAGGACTGGAACTGACTGTAGGTGTACTATCAATCTCGACCATGAACAAGGAGCTCAATTTCTTCACCAAAATCCTAACAGATTGGTGATCTCTAAGACTCATATACACGAATCTTGGAGCATCAATCTCAATAGAAGAATTTTTAGCACCCCGAGTTTTCTCAAGCACGAGACGAAATATTTTTAGAGTCTTAGACTGCACGCGGAGATCCTTCTCAACACCTAATTTGTAAAGTACACAAGTATAAGACTGGGACTAATCACCAAAAGCTTCGCAAGAGCAGGAGAGCCTTCAATGATCTTCACTACGATGGAAGGATCATAATCATACAAATGTCTTCAAGATACAGGATCTTGAGACGAGGTAATGACACAGTACACGTGAAAGTCTCCAAGCGTCCGCATTCGAGCATTAAAGAGACCAATATGTTGCTCATGTAAACGTTCTCAGTTAATAGGCGTTTTTTTCTCTCGACATCAAAATTCTGTACTCCACGAAAAACTGTTGTATCAATCAACTCCATGAGTCGATCACCATTGTCTTTCTTGGATTGTATCTTAAAATATTGCATTCACGCGTCTTTGTTAAACTCCATAAATTTGTGGACGAAGCTCTCCAAGGCTTGGCCGTTGGGGGATTCATTAAGCGTTAATCCAATTCCAGGAACTCTAAGCCAGACAGATTCCCATCTCATTCGCTTGTCTTAACGGAATCTTTGGTCAGAAGGTGCGACAGGAACAGAGTTAGCAAAAATTCTGAAAAATTACTGATTCTATCACAACCGTCCATCACGAGAAATCCTAACCCTAATGTTTCAAAAACAATGAAATGAAACAAATTTCAAATTATATCTCAAAACCTAGGGTTGCTGGTCGATTAAAATCACATACATAAACATGCAGTCGAGAGAGAGAGGGAGATCAAGAGAAAAAGAACGAGAAATACCTGAGTATGAAGAACTCAGTGACAATTTTAATTTTGTTGAAATTATCGCCTCAGGATGAGTAAAGTGATAACTTAGAGCACGTCACTACAAAAGCAACTCATTGCTTCTGGATCCAAAAAGATAAGTCAGTAACAAAGTCATGAGTCAACACAGTTGATAAGATTCCAAATGCATACAAGCATAAGCACTTTCATATCTAAACATCCCAAAGAATGGCTATTTAACAGAGGTGAAAATCTTCTTCAGAAAGACTTAGGGCATAGCAGGCTGATAGAGTCTCGATTTGGAGCAACTTTGGACGAAAGGAGCGGTGGAGAATCGAAGAAACTGGCTGGAGGCAGAGTGTAAGAGGAGGATAAAGGGACTTCAAGCAAGAGACAAGCCAAAGATTGAGAAGTAGACCATGAGTCCGACGGATCCAAAATCTTATGAGGAGGAGTCTGCAAAGCCATCATGAGATTCACATGAGGTGAGAAAAATCTGGTGCATATGTTGCCAATTTCGGCAGGGTGAAGGCGAGAAACGGGATGTTTTTTTTTGGTTTTAGAGAAACGGGATGTTGGTCCTCAAGAACTCCGCAAATCTCATTAATGTGGCAATCAGAGAAAAGAACGGTCGAGACAGAAATAGTGAAGAGGATTTGTCGGTGCCAAGAGTACTGACAAAAGTTTTAACAGAGACATCGAACGCTAAGGGGCTTCGAGAAAAGTATGGAGCTTCGATTTCAGGAAGGGAATCGCCGTCGGTTATCAGTTTAACTTTTGTTTTTCTTTTGTGAATCTGATCTTTCTCTTTGTTTTCTTACTATCATAAGGTTCAGTGCACGTTTGCAACTGTATGTTTAATAATAAACAAAATGTTTCATTGGTTGGTAATATACCCTTTAACACTTAAATTCCCAACATTATCAATTACGACCTCAAACGAATCAATTTTTTTTCAAACACCATTAGCAATCTTAGTCATGAAACATGTTTTTCTAATTTATAAAATACTTGAAAATTTAAGTAACATTTAACCCGGACATCGCGATGAGAGTCATCTAACATAGAAAATCTGTCCATTTATAATATTATACATATAAAGTAAAATGGAGTCTCTTCTCATGATGCCACCTCATCACATGGGTGCTTAAGAATTTGACACAATATCACTTTATTTATTAATTTTAGATTATTTATCTGATCTATTATGTTCTCTATTATTATACTTTAATTCTCTCAATAATTACCAAATATTAATATAATAGTTTGAGGTAAAATTTTATAAGATATTATTGTTTCACCAAAAATAATTTATGTATACCATAATTTTCTGTTACTTTTATAGAACAATAGAACGAAAAAAATGTCAATTATACAGTATTCCACAAACCATTTTGCTTTTAAAAATGAGCTTATATAGAAGTAAATTACGTAGTTGACTTTTTATAATATGAAATTCAAAAATAATCATGGGAGGCAAATGTGGTTGCGTCTAATTTTGGCAAATGTGAAAGGAAGAGAGAGTTGTACGAAATAAACATCTTTTAAAAAATAGATTATAACAGTACTAAAAAAGTTACAATGGCATGGTTAGAGAGAAAAAAATTAGAACGGACAGAAAAAATAATAGAAGAGGAAGATAGTGAAGATTAAAATTTATATCGGCGGGGGAGAGAGTTGAAAGAAAAACATGTTTAAACCGAGCCATAATTTGATCTAAACATCATGTTAGGTGGAGAGAAGGGAATGGGGGTTTGCCAGAAAAATGTAAAACACTTAAAGAAAAATTATATAGGTGAGACGAATAGACATCCAACCCATATTCGAGTATCAAAATGTTCTAATGTGTTCTAAATGCAACTATGCAATCGACCATTAATAATTCTTCTAACCATGTACGGTAATAGGAATACAAAATTTTGCGTAAAACATAGATCAACCCTCTAGCATATATAAGAAGAAGAAATATAATAAGAGAAAGAATCATCAATAAAATCAAAATCTGGAAAAATCATATTTACCAATACTAAGGGAGATATCCATAGAACAGATGTTTACAATATATTTTTCATCATACCTATTTTAATTATTTCGTATTTAAAACTTTATATATCTAATCTCAATCAATGAACAATAAAACTAAAAATACTGAATAATATGATAATGATGAGATAATCGAAGAAGTTATAACATGAACATAAAATATTATACAAGTATTTGAAAAATTAACAAGAAATCAAATAAAAATAAAAATCTAAGAATCTGTTATTAATAAAAACATACCTTTGGTGAATCGTTAACCGGATTTGAGATCTTTTCTTCCATGCCATCAAAAGAGCCTTTGATTTTTTTTCTCTTGCGACAAATATGAAAAATTGGGAGAAAAAATAGACTTTGTCACTCTTATATGAAAATAAAAATCTAATAATATATTCTTAATAAAAACGTACCTTTTGGTAAATTATTAGCCAGATTTTAGATCTCTTCTTCCATGCCATCAAAAGTGCCTTTCAGTTTTTTTGTCTTACGGTTGAATGAAAACTGTAGAGAAAAATTTAGAGTATGTGACTCTTATAAAAAAACAAAAACAAAATCTATATGTAGAAGAACAAAACATACCCTTAGGTGAAACTTTCACTGGAATATCTTCTTCCATGCCATCAAAAGTGGCTAATTTTTTTCTCTTACGGCGGAAATGAAAACTGCGGAGAAAAATTTAGAGTTCCTGATTTTTATATCACAGAGAATAACCTAGATGTTAAAGAAATAGAACGACGTCGCATGTGATATAAATATATACCCTATTAAAATGGTGTCATATTTTTGTTAAAAATAAAATACTGAATTAAACCCAAAAGTTTGAATGGGCCTCGGATTTTTTTTTTCTAAAAGTTTTTAGAGGTCTTTTTTTAAGCTTAAAAAAGACCCTCATTTTTAATTTTGTGTTGGACCCCAAATATATTAGTCCCAGGCCCAGAAGAGATGAAGATTCATGGTCTCTTGATATCAGTGCTTGTGGTCAAGTTAGTGCTCTCAAGAGATAAGTCATTATTATCTCATTTCCCATTTCACAGGTTTTCCCAACATACTTGAACAAACATAATACTTTAGTAGTTTTCAGAGTTTTATAGCTGGTATAAGATTTTTTATGATGATCTATATGATTCGTGTTGTTTAATATAACATTATTGTATCCGATGATGAGTTTAATATGTTATTACCTTGGTCTTATTGAGCAAACGGGAAGATATATGTTCAATTTTCAGTACAGCGGACAAGGGAAAGACTGGAACATTGAACAAGAAAGAGTTAAAAGGTATGGTGACATACATATGCCAGAGGTACCCTCAGGTGGAGGTCAACATAGAAAAGTTTAACCAACCCTTGGCGGCAAGATGCTAGTATAAGACTTGATGTTTTGTAACACTTGTTTTGTATAATAGTTGTATAATACTTGTTTTGGGTGTATTCTGAACCAAATTTTAAACAACTTTTTTTTTTAACATATCTAATACACGCCTAATTGATTATATGCTACAAAACAAGATTCAAAAGTGTTATATTTTATTTCCTAGAAAAAGAGTTACAAAACACTAGATCATAGTCTGAAAAATTAGTTATAGTACACTATTATAGCATTTTACCAACATTATAATAGAACTAGGAGGTGACCGCGCTTCGCGCGGGAATTTATATTATTGTGTTAAATTTATTGTTTTTCCGCAAATTTAGTTTATTTCTATTGTTTATTATTGTTTCAAAAATATTACACATATTAATTAAAAATAATTAGGATTAGGCAAAATTAACGTACCGTCTTGTCCCATTGTATCCCATTTCGTCATTTTCATCATGTCCGTTCTTTCTCGTCTCATCCGTCCTGTCTGTCCTGTCCCGTCCCGTCCTATCCCATTATGTTCCTTTCCATTTTGTTATGTCCCATCATGTTCCTTCCGTTTCTTCTCGTCCCGTTTCCTAAATATAACTAAGGATAGACAAAATTCCCGTAGTCTCATCCCGTTCCATTTCATTCTTTCTCATTTTGTCCCGTTCTTTCCCCGTCCCGTTCCGTCCTATTCGCCCTTATATTTTTTTTTTTCTGTTTTGTCTTGTCTCTGTCTGATCCCTAAATATAATTAGGGGTGAGTGAAATTTCTGTCCCGTCCCTTCTCATCCCATTATGTCCCTTTCATCCCGTCCCGTCAAATCCCGTCTCATTCCGTTTTTTGCATCTCGTCATGTCTAATTTGTGTGTCTCGTCTCGTCCAGTCTTATCCCATTTCTCTCGTTATGTTATTTTTTGTCTCATCATGTCCGGTCTCGTCTAATTTCATCCCAAAATACTTAAAAAATCAGATTTCTTTATATAATATCTTGACAACAGTGTAAATTATATAATCCAACAAAAATAAATTTACTAAATAATAGTTTTTGTAGATCTATACATAGTATTTTTTTTAAATGACTTTTCATATTCTTGTTAACTTATTATAGTAATGAATGCTAATTATTATTGAAATAACCAACTTTTTTTTAATCAATTAAATAACAATTCAGCATAAGTCTTTAATTAAATAAATAATAAACCAGGTTCAACAAATGAATCTTATATAGAGTGTCCACATCAGCACAAAAACATTAAATTGTATTTAAATTATTTATTAAATATATGATTATTCATATTTCTTTACATTTATTCATATTTAATAAAATTATACAAATAAATAAATTAATTAATAGAAAATATGTGATAATTTGATGTTAAAAGTTATCAAAAAGTTGAAATAGAAAAGAGAGGTGGAGTAAAGAAATAATTAACTTCAAATAGTATATATTTACCTTTTTATTCAAAGGATTTATCGTATTTAAAAATGTTATAATGTGTTTACAAGTTAAAAAGGTTGAATATAAATTAATTAAGATAATAGAAAGCTAATGAAACATTAGAGTTAGAGTTTGTTTTTCTAAACAAATAGAAATGGAGTTTTATATGTAAATTTAGTTGTAGTGAAAAACAAGAATATGTTTACAAATTTTAACCTTCAGTCAAATGCATATACATATTTATAATTTTTAACCTTTACTCAAATACATATACATGTTTACAGTCTAATATAAGTAAAAACAAAAAGTAAACAAACATAATATTTATAACATGATAAATTTTAGAAATAGAAAACTCGAGATAAAGCGGGGTGTTAATATCCTAATAAATTAAAATAAAAAAACAAATAATTCATAGTTATTTCAAATCAACGAGTATAAATAAAATTAAACAAAAAAACTATCGTAAACAACCCCGCGCTTGCGCAGGGTTTCAAACCTAGTTCAAATAAATAATAAAAGAAATATTAGCAACCTAAACACCAGGTACTAGCAAGTCAAACGATATGAAACAATAAAACAGTAAACATCCTATCATTCCTCTCTTCAGCCTCGATTCCGCGATCACATAAACCTTTTACCTGCACACATTGGAATGAAGTTGCATAAGTATTTAATAAATACTTAGTGAGGCAATCACTCTGCCTACAGGCCATTTACGCAATTTACTAGACATTAAAAAAATTATATAAACTCCAATAATTATTAAATTCCATTTTCCAATTATTAAATGATTTTTAAAAATTAAAACTTCAATTCTCAATTATTAAATAATTCTCATAATTAAATAATAATTTTCCATATTTATTTTAAGCCATTTAATTATTTAAAATATTCATTAACCAAATAACCAGATTAACCAATTAAATTAAATCAATTTAAACCAATTTTAATTTCAATTGAACCGGACTGAACCGGTCAGTGTCGAGCGACACCCGCTTGGTATCGGTCGACACCAGCCACTTGTGTCGACCGACACCAAACTTGGTGTCGACCGACACTAGTTCTAGAGGCCGATTCTTCCCTCAACAAATCAGCACGAAAATCACATAAAACACCAGATCCACACGAATTACACCCAAACAACACTAGATAATACATAATCAACATGAACAACTCAAGAACAATCAACCAATAAAACCAAATCTAGCAGTTGCGGACGTTTAGTCATGCAGTCATCTTGATTTGGCTAGAAACAGGGAAAGGAGATGAACACAACGAAGAGTAGCAACAAGGAGCCTCAGATTCACCAGGAAACTCCACCAATCGCCTCAAATCGCCTCTAGAGCTTCTCCTCTCACGCAAAACGACAAAATTGTTCATCCCTTGACGGCTGCTCGTTTTTAATTCGATTTCTAGGGCTTTCTGAGCCCAAACCGGGCTAAACCGAATTTAAATTGAACCAGAAATCGATTTTAACCATTGGTGTCGATCGACACCAAAGACAAATCACAATTCTTTGGTTTATGGATGTTACAATTATAATAAATATTAAAAAGAAAAAATATAATAAATTAAATAAGGTGCTGACGTGGCGAATTTAGAAGCAACCAGAAGACAGGAACATGAACTTTATATATATATATATATATATATATATATAAATAATGACAAAACGCTGTTATGGGTCACCCCTTTAGTTTTGACTGTCACATCGTTTATGTAAATTTTATTGAACACGAATAATAACACTTATAATGAGTTAAGAATACTGTTTTATTGTAGTGGTGACTTAAGGTGTAAATAATAACAGTTTAATCTTTGGCTGAATATGGAATCTCAGATAATTAAATGATGATTTGTTACATAAATTGGCTAATTAGTTAGTGATAAATAGAAATGGCTGAATCTTGTGTTTTTTTTGGGTCGAACGGCTGTATCTTGTTGAATATGATATATGATAAATTATTTGAATAACTGAATAACTAAATAGTAACTCAGTAGAAATAATTAAAATAAATAAAAACTTATTTGAAATAACTAACTAATAGTATAATAAAATAAATTATTCTAAAATTGATTATGTAAAATGTAATAAACAATTTAAAAAGTTTGGGATTCCTAATAATAATAATTTACTACTTATCAACTTCATCTTTATATTATTAATTGCGAAGTACATTTTAATGTTTGGATACAAGAATTAGAGAAACATTTATTTGGACAGAAGAATAAATAGTAACAAAAGTTATTTGGATATAAGAATAAGAGAAAAATCTATTTGGATAGAAGAATAAATGGAAAAAATTGTTTGGATACAAGAATAATAACTTAAAATAAACCGATGGTTTAAAAAACTTCCGTTTTCCATCTCTTAAAAATCTGTAAAAAAGAAACTTAACATAATCTAACGATAATTCCAAATCAATAGAATATGCTTTTTGGATTACCGGGTTTTTATAGACAAGTTCGAGTTTGGGTGAAAATCTGAGACATAATTTTATAGAGATATATATAGAGATATAGAAATTGTTCGGGTTTCTTTGAAAATTTCTGTTCGGGTTAGGTTCAATTTTTTTTTTCAGT
Organism: Microthlaspi erraticum; assembly: GCA_902728155.2. Taxonomy (NCBI): domain Eukaryota; kingdom Viridiplantae; phylum Streptophyta; class Magnoliopsida; order Brassicales; family Brassicaceae; genus Microthlaspi; species Microthlaspi erraticum. The sequence continues at coordinate 142,623 of CACVBM020000876.1, forward strand.
TTAGGGTTTTCCGGATTTTTTAGATTTCTGGTTTTCGGGTTTAGATATATTAAAAAAATTGAGTATTTTAAAATTTTGATTAGGTATTGGGGTCGGGTTCCGGGTGAAAAAGTTTCCAGATTTTTTTTGTTCAGTCAGGGTTTTCGGGATTTTTTTTATTTCGGATTTTCATGTTTAGACCTATTAAAAAAGTTTGGGTTTTTAATTTTTTGATTAGGGTTTTTTGTGGGTTCGGATTTAGGGTTTAAATTTTCTACACAAAACAACAACGTCACACCGCACAAACGTGCGGTACTCTACTAGTTTCTCTACATTAAGCTTATTTAGCATCATCGAGAACGGTTTTTGAAACAACCAACATTTTTTTTATAAATAAATATAATCAATTCTAGCGAAGGTCTTTAAAATAAATTAAATAAATAAAATATCAATAACAAATAAATCAGCTCAGCGGAAGCAAATAATAATTAAACAAGTCTAGCAAAATAATGCAAAACAATAAAACAGTAAACATCCTATCATCCCCCTCTTCAGCCTTGATTCCGCGATCACACAAATCTTTTACCTGCAACACATTGGAATGGAGTTGCGTAAGTATTTAATAAATACTTAGTGAGGCAATCACTCTGCCTACGAGCCATTTACGCAATTTACTAGATATTTAATAATATTTATAAACTCCAATAATTATTAAATACCATTTTCCAATTATTAAATAATTTTTAATAATTAAAACTCAATTTCTCAATTATTAAATAATTCTCATAATTAAATAATAATTTTCCATATTTTAAAATAATTAAAATAATTATTTTAAATCAATTAATTAATTAAATTATTAATTAATTAAATCCGAAAATAAATTAATTTAATTAAAACATTAAATTCAATTAACCAATTAACCAGAATCAAATCAATTAAACCAAGATAAACCAATTAAATCAATTAATTCAATTAAACCAGATTAAACCACACAAACACACAATTCATCACATAAACAACCAAAATATCATAAAAATAACAATTAAAACATAAACTCATCAAGAACAACCACAAACCAAATCTAATCTAGCAAATCACGGACCCACAGTCATGCACTCACCTTGACAATGATTGAAACTGAAGGAAAAAGAAAATGAACAGTGCCCCCGATGAACAGTAACCCGTGAACAGTATGAACAGTACCCGATGAACAGTAAAACTCGAAAATCTCTCCAAAAACTCCACTTTTCTCCTCTGCAGCCTGAACTCGAAAATTCTCCAAAGAGAAGACGGCTGCACTCTTTAAACTTGATTTTAGGGCTTTCTCCACTAAACCGACCCAAACCAATTCACTTAAATTGAACCGACAAATTCAATTTTTATTTGGTTTATGGATGTTACAACTCTCCCCCACTAAACTGGATTCGTCCTCGAATCCCAACGCAAACGTCACAAAGACCACAAAACCCGACCTCGCAAGGCCGCAACACTGGAGATCCTCACCTGATCCCCGAGACAATGTCAATCTTATGTCATAAGCACGTTCCAAGAAATTTTCACTCCTAACTCATCATCCAAACACACAAACCACTTGTACTGAGGCCCACTTGCACCCAGACAAGTCCACACCGGTCCGCACTGAGGCCCACTTGCACCCAGACGAACCCGAAACGTCCATACTGAGGCCCACTTGCACCCAGATGAACTAAACTGCTTATACTGAGGCCTACTTGCACCCAGATAAGCTACACTCAACTGAGGCCTACTTGCACCCAGAGAGTCTGCCAGAGAACGAAGTCTCCAAAAACATGATGAGTTATTCAGGATCGCAATCCTTAGAGTAAAAATTCCGGAAAATGTCTATAACCATAAGATTAGACCGTCTCACAACCAAAACTGGTCAAACATGTGTAACATCCGAATACCATTTCACAACACAAGGCAAAATGAGGAAAAACTGCATCTCATTAAAACTCCAAAAATGTATATCGTTACAACGAAAACGAAAATACAATAACACCAAAGCCAAAAATAACAACTGAGGCTACAAAGATGAAATAAGCTCACTCCTCGACCTGCTTGTCGAACCACTTCCTGAACTTCAACTTCATCTTTGCCTCTGGCTCCCAAGTCTCCTCTGTAGAACCACTGCAATCCCACAAAATCCTCAGTAAGGGAATCCTCTTGTTCCTCAGAACCTTTTCCCTCCTCTCTAAAATCCTCACAGGCACTGCCGGCACTGTCAAATCTGGCTGAAGATCCTCTGGAATCCTAGCCACTAACTCCTCTGTAGGGTGAAGACACTTCCTCAGCATCGACACATGAAAAACCTTGTGAAAGGCTTTCATAATCTCAGGCAACTCCAGCCTGTAAGCCAATGGCCCAACTCGCTCCACTACTGGAAACGGACCCATAAAACGCGGACTCAGCTTGTTCTCTGCTATGGATCTGTTAGGACCCCTCAACATAGCCATCTTGAGATAAACTCTATCTCCCACCTGAAACTCAAGCTCTCGTCTGCGTCTATCTGCATAACTCTTCTGCCTATCCTGAGCCTCCTTCATGTTCAGCCTCACAACACGAACCTTCTCTGTCGTCTCCTGAACATAAGTAGCTCCATACATGCTGCGCTCCCCCACTTGGGTCCAGCATAGGGGTGTCCTACATGGCCTCCCATACAAAGCCTCAAATGGAGCCATGCCAATACTCGCCTGAAAGCTGTTGTTGTATGCAAACTCAACTAAGCTCAGGTGATCTGCCCAATGGCCACCCCAATCCAACACACACATCCTCAGCAAATCCTCCAAAGTCTGAATAGTCCTCTCTGACTGACCATCTGTCTGCGGATGATAAGCTGTACTCAAATGCACCTTAGTGCCCATCTCTGCCTGAAACGCCCTCCAAAACTCTGAAGTGAATCTGGGATCACGGTCTGACACAATACTAGCTGGCACTCCATGCAGCCTCACAATCTCTCGCACAAACTTCCTCGCCCACTAGAGACTCCACATCTCGCTCAACTGCGGAATCATACCTCCGTCTACTCAACGCGTCCGCCACTAGGTTAGCCTTGCCCGGATGGTAGTTAATGCTCACCTGATAATCCGCCAAGAACTCAACCCAGCGCGTCTGTCTCGCGTTCATCATCGGCTGAGTGAAGATATGCTGCAAACTCTTGTGATCCGTGAAGACCTGTACTGTCTCACCTAGCAAGTAAGACCTCCAAATCTTCAACGCGAAGATCACTGCTCCCAACTCTAAGTCATGTGTAGGACGGTTACGCTCACTGCCCTGCCACTGTCTCGAAGCATATGCTATCACTCTGCCCTCCTGCATCAGCACACAACCAAGACCAATGCCTGAAGCATCTGTATACACCATGTAAGGCTTCCCTGGCTCGGGTAACGCCAACACTGGTGTAGTAGTCAACATCTCCTTGAGCTGACTAAAGCTCTCCTCACACTCAGCTGACCAAACAAAAGGGACATCCTTCCCGGTCAACTTCGTCATCGGCTGCGCCATGGTAGCAAACCCCTTGACGAACCTCCTGTAGTATCCTGCCAAACCCAGAAAACTCCTGATCTCGGTGGCACTACTAGGTCTAGGCCAATCTCTGATAGCCTCAATCTTAGCCGGATCCACAGAAACTCCCTCTGCAGAAACAATGTGGCCAAGAAATCCCATCTCTCGCTGCCAGAAACTGCACTTGCTCAACTTAGCAAAAAGCTTCTGCTCCCGAAGCTTCTCCAGAACCAACCTCAAGTGAGTCGCATGCTCCTCCTGACTCCTCGAGTATACCAGAATATCGTCAATGAAAATGATGACAAACACGTCCAAATACTCCCTGAACACGTCGTTCATCAATCTCATGAAGGCTGCCGGCGCGTTAGTCAAACCGAAAGGCATAACCACAAACTCAAAATGCCCATAACGCGTCCTGAAAGCAGTCTTCCTGACATCTGCCTCATCTATCGGGATCTGATGATACCCCGATGCCAAGTCAATCTTGGAGAACCAAGTAGCACCCCTCAACTGATCCAACAACTCATCAATCCTCGGGAGTGGGTACCTGTTCTTCACAGTGACTCGGTTAAGACCTCTGTAATCGATACAAAGTCTGAAACTCCATCCTTCTTCTTCACAAACAACACCGGTGCTCCCCACGGTGAAACACTCGGTCGAATGAACCCCTTAGACAAAAGGTCCTCTATCTGCTTCTTCAGCTCTGCCAACTCAGCTGGCGCCATCCTGTAAGGCGTCTTCGATATCGGTGCTGTCCCCGGCTCTAACTCAATCGTGAAAGGATCAGACCGAGATGGTGGTAATCCCTTCAGTGACTGAAAGACATCCTCAAAATCCTGGACAACCTCAATATCTCCCATAACAACTCCAGCTCCTGACTCAGACATAGAAATCGTCGCCAGATACGCCTCACAGCCCCGCTCTAACAACTGCTCGGCCTGAATAGCAGATATCACAATACTCCCGGAAGTCGGTCTCACTCCCTGATAAACCAACCTCCCTGCATCTCGCTCGAAGACCACTCTACCTCTGTAGCAATCCAGATGAACTCTGTAGTGTGACAACCAGTCCATCCCGAGAATAACGTCATACAGCTCCACCGGACTGATGACTAAGTCTGCTGGCATTGACTGCCCCGCAATCTCGATCTCGACTCCTCTAGCACGGCCCAAAGTAGACAAGAATCCACCTCCCGCCACCTTGACCATGCCCGCGCTCTCGCCCGCGCTACTCCGGATGCCACTCTTCTCGGCACGCTCCGGTGTAATGAAGCAATTCGATGCTCCAGAGTCGAATAAAACGTGGGACTCAAAACCGCCCACTAACAAGGTCATTACGAAACACATGCGTTGAGAACCTCAACAATTTATCACAGATAAATGAACAACACACAGCAACAACAACCATTATGCCCTCGATGGCCGCCACCACAAATGTGCATCTCCACTCAGATAGTGGACTGCCAACTCAACCTGGTACTAAACCAGAAATCTGATAGACTGGAAATTCCGCTCCAATCTCTGACGCCACTCATCTGCCGCCTCTGGGCTAACTCCGCCCTCAAAGTACGGCGTACCAATCCTCTGCATGTGCCCCATCATATCCAAATAGGACGGCACCATCAAACCCACAGCCTGCGGCTGAACAAATCCCGCAGCCCTCTGCTGCACCTCTGCCACTGGAGGTACTCCCGGAGCCCCTGTGGAACCACTGGCGGAAAACGAGCCAATAACTGCGTCAGCAAACCCACCACTAAGTCATCAAGACCCTGAGCCGGAGCACCACCCCAACCCGGAGCAGCCCCCGCTCCCAAACCAACACTCGCATCCACACTGGCCTCACTCGCCACGGATACCGACTGGGTCACCGACGCAGTCGCCACACTAGGCACCACACTCTCTCCCGAATCCGCCGAAGTCCACAATCTCGGCCCCGGCCTCCACGGCCTCTAGCTCTGCCACCACGGCCTCAGCACCGCGCCCTCTCGCGCCACAACCTCTAGCTACTCAGTCCATCTCACTCATGGAACCGAAAAGAGCACACTAGAACACGCAACCAAAACTCAAAACAAACATAAACTCACCGCGGAATCTCTTGTAGCTGAAGGGGATGATACTAAGCCTAGCAATTCTAACAGTCCTAAAACCGTCTAGGCTCTGATACCAAAATGAAACAACCAACATTTTTTTTTAATAAATATAATCAATTCTAGCGAAGGTCTTTAAAATAAATTAAATAAATAAAATATCAATAACAAATAAATCAGCTCAGCGGAAGCAAATAATAATTAAACAAGTCTAGCAAAATAATGCAAAACAATAAAACAGTAAACATCCTATCATCCCCCTCTTCAGCCTTGATTCCGCGATCACACAAATCTTTTACCTGCAACACATTGGAATGGAGTTGCGTAAGTATTTAATAAATACTTAGTGAGGCAATCACTCTGCCTACGAGCCATTTACGCAATTTACTAGATATTTAATAATATTTATAAACTCCAATAATTATTAAATACCATTTTCCAATTATTAAATAATTTTTAATAATTAAAACTCAATTTCTCAATTATTAAATAATTCTAATTAAAATAATTTTCAATTTTAAATAATTAAATAATAATATTTCCATATTTTAAAATAATTAAAATAATTATTTTAAATCAATTAATTAATTAAATTAACCATTAATTAATTAAATCCGAAAATAAATAAATAATTTGAATTAAAACAATTAAATTCAATTAACCAATTAACCAGAATCAAATCAATTAAACCAAGATAAACCAATTAAATCAATTAATTCAATAAACCAGATTAAACCACACAAACACACAATTCATCACATAAACAACCAAAATATCATAAAAATAACAATTAAAACATAAACTCATCAAGAACAACCACAAACCAAATCTAATCTAGCAAATCACGGACCCACAGTCATGCACTCACCTTGACAATGATTGAAACTGAAGGAAAGACAATGAACAGTGCCCCGATGAACAGTACCCCGATGAACAGTAACCCGATGAACAGTAAAACTCGAAAATCTCTCCAAAAACTCCTTTTCTCCTCTACAGCCTGAACTCGAAAATTCTCCAAAGAGAAGACGGCTGCACTCTTTAAACTTGATTTTAGGGCTTTCTCCACTAAACCGACCCAAACCAATTCACTTAAATTGAACCAAAATCAATTTCAATTATTTGGTTTATGGATGTTACAGTTTTGATTAGTTGGAAAAACATTTTTGTGTTTTCTCCATCCAATCACGCATTTGCTCTTGATAATATTATAACTAATCTAAAGTTTTTTGAATATTGTGTTCAACTGTTAACTAATTTTACTTTTATTTAATTCAGATTTAGTTTTTTTATTTAATATTCAATAGTTATTAGTTTAAATAAAAATTAGCATGTTTTGCCTTTTAGTGAGAACATCAGAAATCCACAATTTTTCAATTCCTCAGCTACATTCATCATAACTAGGCCGATGCCCGCGCGTACGCGTGGGTTTTTCCTCACATATTTTTTAATACAAATATTGAACAGGCACTAATACCACAACTATGCAGACCAAAAATCATATTATGTAATGGCTTAAATCTAGCAAATAATGCAATGTTTATGTCTTTAGGGTATTTCTTCCCTTTTGGTGTCGACATCCATATCATTTACGTAAAAATACTAAATAGTGTATAGATTTATACAAAGATGAGACAAATACGAGATTTGAGTTAAGTACCCAAAGAGATGAAGTATATGTGAATTCAAGGATTCAGTGTCTTTCTCCAATTGTTACATTATGAGTCATGTTTTTAAACTTCCTACTTATTTGACGGTTTAAGTAGCACCATTGGACGTGCCAAGCAGGAGTGGTTGAAAACATACATATATCCTTTATCTTGTATCATTTGACATTTCTTTCTCATTATTTAATTATTTAATATCTACTTAGAAATTCAAATTGTGAATTTCAATCCCAGCATGACAAATGTAGTAGAGAAATTTTAAGAAATACACCTCTTGAGGTGCAAATTTACAAAACTACACATATGGTGTGGAAAGTTTCAAAAATACACTTTTCCTAATTTTAATATATATGTTTGGGTTCAATAATCCTAGATTAGAGTTTAAATTTTGTGGTTTAGGATTTAGATTTAAAGGTTCAATGTTAGATTTTAGGGTTTTGGGTTTATATTTTAGGGTTTAGAGTTCTTTTACTCCATGAAAAAGTGTAGTTTTGAAAATGAACACTATAGAGGAGTATTTTTGAAAATTGACATCTCAAGAGATGTAGTTTTGAAATTTCCCCAATGTAGTAGAAAAAGATATCTGAAAAGATAAGCTGGTAGTTATTAACATGAATGTGTTTATTGATTTTAATATTTAAGATTATATAGCATAGGAAAATGACTTTAAAATTATTGATCATGACTCATCCTACGAGCAGAGAATACAAATTGAAGCTGGATGCTTTAAACCGCTTAGCTGTAAACATTTTGCACCAGAAGAGTCACCTCTTACAACACCATGTGACTGCAAAAGAAGTAGCTACTATCTTTCTCACCGCTGATACTGGAGCCACTACCAACTCTCGGTTTGTCTGCTTATGGGTGTTACCTTTCAAGAGCTGTAAAAGAAAGAGAGAAATCAAAATAGATGAGTTAAATAATGCCAGCAAGAAACCTGCAGCTGGAGCAGATATGCCTCATTATAGCAAGTAATTTGAAATGAGACTGTACTTATTAGCAGCTGAGCAAGAGATTTCTAACACTTACAACTTGAGATGAACGGTCTCTCATGTTGTTCCATTGAGTTAGTCTCATCTTCAAGGTGGTTTTGGTTAAGAGCACTGCCAGCAGTTGTAAGATTGATCCTTTTGCATAAATATACATTGGGATTCAGCTTTTTGTAAGAAGTGTAGGCTTCTTTCTTTTTCTTTATCTCCATAGTTAACAAAAATGATTGATCCACACTCTGGGGACGCAAAGCTTCTACCTCATCTAAATATCTTCCACGTTTGACCTGCATATCCATATCATCAAGTTCGTTCTCATGATCTGCATTCTTGTGTTTACACTCCAATATTTCCTTCTCTATAAAGTTGAGTTTACACTCCGAAACCTTCAGAGCGGTCCTTCCTTCCTAGAGATCATCATTTTTCTGCCTAAGTAGGATATGCGCAGGTGGAAGCCTTCAATGCTGGAATACTTGCCTTCTTCTCGAAAGAACTTTGAACGCTGTTTAGTAACATATTAAGATAGAACTGGATGAATTTTGTTAAAGATTAAACTAAATTTCAAAAGCTTTTTATTAAACATGCATAAAATATAATTCTTAATGAGAGCCTACGGTCTCGTAACTAATACTGATAAAGCTGTTCAGATGACGCATAGTAATTGATAATGAAAAGAGGACCAGTCATTTCAATGTAGAGCATCGAAGCGTAAGGCATTCATCTTATTGGTTTGTTAGACAGAAATGAACGTGCTAGTCAAAAGCACATACAAATTTTCTACTTCTACCAAGTTCCAACATGAAACCATTGCATTAGAAAATCAGAGCACACTGTTGAAAAGCCAGAAGAAGAGGTAAAGAAAAATGATTACCAGTCAGATCATGCAGGAGGTTAACTTTGACTTCAACTGAATTATTCTTTTCTTAATCTTGTTGCTTCTTCTCAGTCTGGATTTTGGAAATAAACTCACCACTGCATTGTTCTTAAAAAAAAAAATCTACCAGGCGATAAAGTGGTAAAACTATTTCACATGGAGCTGACGTGAAAGTCTCCATTTGCTATAGGCCAAAGATTTCAAACTCCCTCCAGTCCATTATTTCCTTAGTCTCTTCAGTGTATGTTAATCAGAGGTATATATATGTCAATTATATCCAAAACATAAAACAACTTTGACAAAATAATTGAGAGGGTAGAGAAGCAAAGATTACTTGCATGATTGCATCTTTGCTTCAGATCATGTTTGTCTAGCTTGGTCTATATTTTCTGACCAACCCATGCCGGACAAGTACCAATCTTCCCTCAGCTGGCAAAAAAATGATCTACAAAGAGAGACAATTACTTGTAAGTTGTATCAGACAATATTATAAAGCTAAATATGCTTCAACCCATAATTTTTGTGGTTACAAACCATGTAGTAACTATGAGAGCTTCTTTCATTGCAAAGTGTGCATTTGAAAATTCTCCGTTTTCTATACTTTCACAATTCCTGTAGAGTCTCTCAAATGAATCTCTCGCCTTTTTGCTCATTACATAAAAGCCTGGCCTGTAAAACAACAAAGCACATGCTTTTGAGTTTTGAATATTGATTATCAATTTATCATATGACTATTGCAAAAGAAGTCAAACCAGAGTCCACAAGTCCAAGGCATAAACATTTTGGCTTCAAATGTGATGTCTACGTGAAGAAGAAAATCTATAAAAGATATACATATTGAGTATTCTAATAATCTCTGTGAAATTTTCACGCACATAGAACAGATAGGAATGAAGAAGTTATCCTCCGTTTGGCCAGCCTATCTCTAAATTCTTGCCACTAAATTAGTTACCTGAAACAGACAAGAAAATATAACACATTCTTGCACCTTCCTGGTCTGGGTCCCATAAAATGAACCTGAAGAAGACACAATCCCGGAATGCTTGTCGCGTCCAAATTCCAAAGTATAGCTCTTTCTTGCACAAGTGGACCGTAGATCATGATGTGCATATATTCCCAAAATTTCAAGTACACACACTTCAAGAACTTTCGGTCAGAGTAAGAAACGCTACGGAAGGTGAAATCTATGTACCTGGTTTCAGCTTGATTACTAAAATTGGCATTTAACCATAAACAATTGCAGACGAAAAGCATGGGGTAATTCTCTGAATTTAATAGTTAACCATACATTTGCACTTAGCAAACACCATTACACCAAAACAACCAGGAAAGAAAAAGAAATCCTAAAACCATGAGAAAGGCTAAGAATTTTTTCATACCCAGATTAAAACATGCCCTAACAAAATTAGAGAAAGAAAAGGACACCATCATACCGATATGAGAGCCGCATGGGAAAAAACAGAGGATCCGCTAGAATTTAGATACGCATGAAATTAATCCTAAGATAAATGATCAATTTGATGAAGAGCTCATACATGGCCCAAATCAATGGAGTTTTATGTGAATAAAGTAGCATCTCTCTTACTTAGAGCCAACAACAGGTATAGATATGAGGGGCGTTCAATTCCCTCAGTGATGAGCTACTTCGTACGGATAGGTATCGAACGGGAATAAGAATTGTTGGAATATAAACACAGGGAAGATGAAGAGTTAAAAAATTGCTTAACGTCTCGGGTATGAAGACAAGTGAAACGTCTAAAATATGGAGGATATCATAAAACCATGCATGGGCATGATTACAAAATGAAGCGACGGAATTCGTAAAACTTGCTTGTAAGACAGCGACTAAATGAGAAGAAGTTGCCCTCTTTAAAGAATATTGCCACATGTCAATCGATGGGTAGGTAAAGATGAAGAAATTGAATTGTTATTTTGCAATTTTGTATCTAAAATGCCACTTGTCTTTATTTGCTGCATCCAGGTGTCGTAAAGATGGAGAGGGCTGGCCCCTTTTCATATATATGATTGCACAATTCAGTTGCATTCCTCATTTACCAGTTAGAGTTATGACTATGAGTATTCTTTTTTTTTTAGCCATCGTAAATATTTTTTATTACAAATTATGAATAACTTTACTTGCGCCACATTGGATATTTTGTATAAGACTGTCTCCATTAGACCATTTTTAAAAATTAAATTAAACCAATAACAATTAAGCGGAACTCTAAAACCAATAAAATAAATAATAAATCAATTCTCAATATTCAGCAGAAACAAATAAAACAAATCAATAAAGAAGGCTAGCAACCTAAACACGAGGTTCAGTTAATACCTAAAATGATAAAACAATGCAATAATCCTATATTCGCCTTCTTCGGCCTTGATTCCGCGATCACACATTTCTTTTACCTGCATCACAATACGAAAGAGATGCGTAAGTATTATCATAAATACTTAGTGAGACGATCATCCCTCCTAGAAGTCAATTACGCAAGACACTAGACCAACAAGCAACCAACAAACACAAGCGAAATCAACAAAATTCTCTGGTGTGGAGCGACACCAACACTTTGTGTCAGCCGACCTCTGTTTTACTATCATTACTTTTTTAAATCTATTTATTAACAAACCCAATCCAGAATTTTACCCTAGCTCTCGAACTCATACCTTGTAGTGTGCAATCTCGTTCTTGTGTTTGGTACCCGTTACTACTTATGATCTGTGCACTTGAATAATCAGGGATAGGAATCGGGAAAACCTGATCCCGCATCATGTTTTTTGCGCCGTTGCCGGGGACCAATTAGCACCTACGAGTTCTTGCTATTTATTAGTCTAGGGTTTTACTTTTTCTTTAATTTTCGCTTTTAGCTTTTCTAATTTAGTTTTTTTTTTTTTTTTGAATCTTTTAGGTTTTACATTTTATAAATATGGAAAGGGATCCAAGAGTTCCTAGTCCTATAAAGGCAATACCACTTTGCCACATCTCACTTCAAAGAAACTTTCCAACCGAACAAGAGATATCGAGTCCTCAAGCACCACCACCTTCATGGGAATCCTACAATAGTCCTCCTAGTCTATCTCCTTTGATGACAAAGAAGAATCTTCTCCTTTACCTTCAAGCAGCCGACCTGGAGACGTCTAGCCAAGCCGATTTCGACCGAGAAAAACACCTTCTTGTTACACCGATTTCGACCCTGAGCTTAACGAGTTCGTGAAGAGAGATCAATTCCATGATCTTTACCAAGAGCATGCGCTGGAGCACATAGATCACTTTGAGAATCTTTGTGATTATTATGGAGTTTTCAACTTTGAGAAGAAGATAATGCTATTCAGCATGTCCTTAGCTGGGAGAGCTTTTGAGTGGACACAGCTGATGAACGACGATCTAATCAAGCATATGGAGAGAGAACTTTCCATGATTTCATATCCGAGTGTGCAAAGGAGCATGTCTACAAGTTTGAGAGCCTATGCAACTACTATGGTCTTGGTGATAATCCAAAGAAGATCCAACTATTCCAACTATCTCTTGTTGAACGAGCACAAGAGTGGGTTAGATTCTCTGCCCAATATGATTTCAAGACATGGAATAGATGTAAGGAAGCTTTCCTCATCAGATTTGCTAGAGGTCCACTCTATGTTCCACCACCAAAGCTAAATCATCAACCCTAACATTACCATCAACCACCTCCACAAATAGAGCAGCTACCTAAAGCTACTAAAGAACTTCCCCAAGGCCCACGCCTCACCAAGTGATGTTAACATCGACCCAACAGACCAACAAGACGACCCAAATCCTGGAGAGATCATACCAAGCATGAAGAATGCACCAAGGAAAAGATCCGGAACAAGAAAGCTTAGCCAGGAATTCAACAAAGCAGTCAACAACCTACTTCTACAAACAAGCATCAAGGAAGAACCAGGAGAGGAACAAGAAGAGAACAAGCAAGAAGAACATGGAAAAGACAAGAAATCTTGGCCGCTCTTGAAGAACACTCCCGGCATCAACATTCTCACCATCCTTGCCGAGAAAACATGAAGATTAAGACCAAACCAGTGTGAGCCTTTGCATTCATTTCATATTTTTAAACTCAAAACTTTCCTTTTCTTGCAGGTTTTTAAGTTATGCTTAGTGTTTTGTTTCTTTTAGTTTCAACGAACAATAGTTTAAGTTTTGCGTTTTGTTTCTTGTATTTCCTTTCCTTTTATGTTTCACTTTGCGATTTATTTGAAAGAATTGCTGTTATGCCATAAGTTGTGAAGAATGGAGCTGTCGTGCCATTCATCTAATAATTAATTTCTTTTTGATTTTTTTTTTTAAATCCAAAAACTCGGCAAATACTTATGTGCCCTTCATCCATTTTAAAATTACCAACCCAACCAAAATTTTACCCACCCAAACCAGATCTATTGGATAACCCATCTAATTTAACAATTATCTCCAATTATTAAATCATCTATTCTTCCCCAATTCACTTAAATTTTGGCGAATGCATGTGTCGATTTCCGCTGTCTTATGAATTTGGTGATTCTGTTGCCTCTTGCCGCCAAGGGTTGGTTAAACTTTTCTATGTTGACCTCCACCTGAGGGTACCTCTGGCATATGTATGTCACCATACCTTTTAACTCTTTCTTGTTCAATGTTCCAGTCTTTCCCTTGTCCGCTGTACTGAAAATTGCACATATATCTTCCTGTTTGCTCAATAAGACCAAGGTAATAACATATTAAACTCATCATCGGATACAATAATGTTATATTAAACAATACAAATCATATAGATCATCATAAAAAATCTTATACCAGCTATAAAACTCTGAAAACTACTAAATAATTATGTTTGTTCAAGTATGTTTGGGAAAACCTGTGAAATGGGAAATGAGATAATAATGACTTATCTCTTGAGAGCACTAACTTGACCACATGCACTGATATCAAGAGACCATGAATCTTCATCTCTTCTGGTCCTGGGACTAATATATTTGGGGTCCAACACAAAATTAAAAATAGGGCCTTTTTTAAGCTTAAAAAAAGACCTCTAAAAACTTTTAGAAAAAAAAAATCCGAGGCCCATTCAAACTTTTGGGTTTAATTTAGTATTTTATTTTTAACAAAAATATGACACCATTTTAATAGGATATATATTTATATCACATGCGACGTCGTTCTATTTCTTTAACATCTAGGTTATTCTCTGTGATATAAAAATCAGGAACTCTAAATTTTTCTCCGCAGTTTTCATTTCCGCCGTAAGAGAAAAAAATTAGCCACTTTTAATGGCATGGAAGAAGATATTCCAGTGAAAGTTTCACCTAAGGGTATGTTTTGTTCTTCTACATATAGATTTTGTTTTTGTTTTTTTATAAGAGTCACATACTCTAAATTTTTCTCTACAGTTTTCATTCAACCGTAAGACAAAAAAACTGAAAGGCACTTTTGATGGCATGGAAGAAGAGATCTAAAATCTGGTTAATAATTTACCAAAAGGTACGTTTTTATTAAGAATATATTATTAGATTTTTATTTTCATATAAGAGTGACAAAGTCTATTTTTTCTCCCAATTTTTCATATTTGTCGCAAGAGAAAAAAAATCAAAGGCGCTTTTGATGGCATGGAAGAAAAGATCTCAAATCCGGTTAACGATTCACCAAAGGTATGTTTTTATTAATAACAGATTCTTAGATTTTTATTTTTATTTGATTTCTTGTTAATTTTTCAAATACTTGTATAATTTTTATGTTCATGTTATAACTTCTTCGATTATCTCATCATTATCATATTATTCAGTATTTTTAGTTTTATTGTTCATTGATTGAGATTAGATATATAAAGTTTTAAATACGAAATAATTAAAATAGGTATGATGAAAAATATATTGTAAACATCTGTTCTATGGATATCTCCCTTAGTATTGGTAAATATGATTTTTCCAGATTTTGATTTTATTGATGATTCTTTCTCTTATTATATTTCTTCTTCTTATATATGCTAGAGGGTTGATCTATGTTTTACGCAAAATTTTGTATTCCTATTACCGTACATGGTTAGAAGAATTATTAATGGTCGATTGCATAGTTGCATTTAGAACACATTAGAACATTTTGATACTCGAATATGGGTTGGATGTCTATTCGTCTCACCTATATAATTTTTCTTTAAGTGTTTTACATTTTTCTGGCAAACCCCCATTCCCTTCTCTCCACCTAACATGATGTTTAGATCAAATTATGGCTCGGTTTAAACATGTTTTTCTTTCAACTCTCTCCCCCGCCGATATAAATTTTAATCTTCACTATCTTCCTCTTCTATTATTTTTTCTGTCCGTTCTAATTTTTTTCTCTCTAACCATGCCATTGTAACTTTTTTAATACTGTTATAATCTATTTTTTAAAAGATGTTTATTTCGTACAACTCTCTCTTCCTTTCACATTTGCCAAAATTAGACGCAACCACATTTGCCTCCCATGATTATTTTTGATTTCATATTATAAAAAGTCAACTACGTAATTTACTTCTATATAAGCTCATTTTTAAAAGCAAAATGGTTTGTGGAATACTGTATAATTGACATTTTTTTCGTTCTATTGTTCTATAAAGTAACAGAAAATTATGGTATACATAAATTATTTTTGATGAAACAATAATATCTTATAAAATTTTACCTCAAACTATTATATTAATAGTTGGTAATTATTGAGAGAATTAAAGTATAATAATAGAGAACATAATAGATCAGATAAATAATCTAAAATTAATAAATAAAGTGATATTGTGTCAAATTCTTAAGCACCCATGTGATGAGGTGGCATCATGAGAAGAGACTCCATTTTACTTTATATGTATAATATTATAAATGGACAGATTTTCTATGTTAGATGACTCTCATCGCGATGTCCGGGTTAAATGTTACTTAAATTTTCAAGTATTTTATAAATTAGAAAAACATGTTTCATGACTAAGATTGCTAATGGTGTTTGAAAAAAAATTGATTCGTTTGAGGTCGTAATTGATAATGTTGGGAATTTAAGTGTTAAAGGGTATATTACCAACCAATGAAACATTTTGTTTATTATTAAACATACAGTTGCAAACGTGCACTGAACCTTATGATAGTAAGAAAACAAAGAGAGAGATCAGATTCACAAAAGAAAAAGAAAAGTTAAACTGATAACCGACCGGCGATTCCCTTCCTGAAATCGGAGCTCCATACTTTTCTCGAACCCCTAGCGTTCGATGTCTCTGTTAAAACTTTTGTCAGTACTCTTGGCACTGACAAATCCTCTTCACTATTTCTGTCTCGACCGTTCTTTTCTCTGATTGCCATATTAATGAGATTTGCGGAGTTCTTGAGGACCAACATCCCGTTTCTCTAAAACAAAAAAAAACATCCCGTTTCTCGCCTTCAATTAACGCTTAATGATTCCCCCAACGGCCAAGCCTTGGAGAGCTTCGTCCACAAATTTATGGAGTTTAACAAAGACGCGCAAATGCAATATTTTAAGATACAATCCAAGAAAGACAATGGTGATCGACTCATGGAGTTGATTGATACAACAGTTTTTCGTGGAGTACAGAATTTTGATGTCGAGAGCAAAAAACGCCTATTAACTGAGAACGTTTACATGAGCAACATATTGGTCTCTTTAATGCTCGAATGCGGACGCTTGGAGACTTTCACGTGTACTGTGTCATTACCTCGTCTCAAGATCTTGTATCTTAGACATTTTGTATGATTATGATCCTTCCATCGTAGTGAAGATCATTGAAGGCTCTCCTGCTCTTGCGAAGCTTTTGGTGATTAGTCCCAGTCTTATACTTGTGTACTTTACAAATTAGGTGTTGAGAAGGATCTCCGCATGCGGTCTAAGACTCTAAAAATATTTCGTCTCGTGCTTGAGAAAACTCGGGGTGCTAAAAATTCTTCTATTGAGATTGATGCTCCAAGACTCGTGTATATGAGTCTTAGAGATCACCAATCTGTTAGGATTGTGGTGAAGAACTTGAGCTCCTTGTTCATGGTCGAGATTGATAGTACACTTACAGTCAGTTCCAGTCCTTTTGAACCATTGTTTTCAAGGAACAAAGATGCTATGAGTAATGTTTTCGTGGGTATGTCTGGTGTATGACATATGATCATTGCTCATTCTACTCTTGAGGTAAATTACACTCTCTTTTGATGTATATAAAACAACTATATGTAGTTTAATCAATCCTCTATGATGATTTAATGAATTCATTTCCTTCCTCTTGTACGTCCTCCACCTATATTCGGATTTCGTAAAGATTCTCAAATTCAACAAGTTGTATCGTTTGCATGCTGAGTTCTCTTCCTACAAGAGGAAATAAAACCCAGCATGAAGGAAGAGAACTCAGCATGCAAACGATACAACTTGTTGAATTTGGGAATCTTTACGGAATCTGAATATAGGTAGGCACCTACAAAAGGAAATAAATGAATTCATCAAATCATTAGAGGATTAATTAAACTACATTTAGTTGTTTTATATACATCAAAAGAGAATGTAATTTATTTCAAGAGTAGAATGAGCGATGATCATATGTCATACAACAGAAATACCCACGTAAAAATCACTGATAGCATATTTCTTGCTTGAAGACACCGGTTCAAAAGGACTGGAACTGACATTAAATGTACTATCAATCTCGACTATGAACAAGGAGCTCAAGTTCTTCACCAACATTTTATCAGATTGGTGATCTCTAAGACTCATATACACGAGTCTTGGAGCATCAATCTCAAGAGAAGAATTTTTACCACCCCGAGTTTTCTCAAGCACGAGACGAAATATTTTTAGAGTCGTAGCCCGCACGCGGAGATCCTTCTCAACAGCTACTTTGGAAAGTTCAACAAGTATAGGACTGGGACTAATCACAGAAAGCTCCTTGAGAGCAGGAGAGCCTTCAATGATATTCTCCACGATGAAAGGATCATAATCATACCAAATGTCTTCAAGCTTGAGACGAGGGAGTGACACAGTACAAGTAAAAGTGTCGAGTCCTCCGCATTCGAGCATTAAAGAGACCAATGTGTTGCTCCTGTAAACGTTCTCAATTAAATTAAGTTTCTTTTGTATCAACATCAAAATGATGTAGTCCACGAGCAACTGCTGTATCAATCCACTCCACGAGTCATTACCATTGCATTTCTTGGATTATATATTGCATTTGAGCCTTTGTTAAACTCCAGAAATTTGTTGACGAAGCTCTCCAAGGCTTGGCCGTCGGGTAAATCATTAAGCGTTAATTCAAGTCCAGGAACTCTAAGCCAGACAGATTCCCATCTCTTCAAAAAACTGCTTGTCTTAATGGAATCTTTGGTCGAAGGTGCGACACGATCTGAGTTAGCAAAAATTCTGAAAAATGGCTGATTTATCGCAACCGTCCATCACGAGAAAACTAACCATAATGTTTCAAACACAATGAAATGTGACAAGTTTCAGATGTGATCTCAAAACCTAGGGTTGCTGGTCGATTAAAATCAACACCCCCAAACTTGAACTTTGCTTGCCCTCAAGCAAACAAATAGAACAAGAAAGAGATGAGGTTTGAAAACAAGTTGATTCAACACTTAAAAACATGTCCTCAAAAGCGATTTGCTAAATGTCCAACTTAGAGATTCTAGAATGCAACAAGGTGAGAGATATTCATTAAGATTTAACCATGCTTATCAACATCAATCCCACTTCACAGTCACTCAAACAATGCATTCAAATCAGCAAATCCCTTTAACATTCATTAAGCAAAAACAGTGAACCAAAAACATGCAAGATCAATCAACTCATTTGGTTTCAAGGGTTTATGGGTTAAGAGACAAAGAGGGTCTCTTTTGTATGGTGGTTTAGTAACAGGGATCTCTCAAGAAAGTGGCTTTGCTTTGGCAGAAGGCTAAGTGTTAGAACCAAAGATGATGCAAGAACAGCAGCTCGAGCTACCTAATCCTAACTCGATCGAGTTCAACACTTAGAGCTTTTTAGAACAAAATCCTAACTACCCTTTTTGGCATTTCGCCTTTGAAACTGAGGAGCTTTGCTCACTTTTCTTTTAAGAACTTCCTAGGGAGAGGCTTCTTGAGGTAACATCTAGCGGTTTGGGATTTTCTAAACACTTAGGGAACTTTTCTTTCTTTTGACACTTGAGGCTTTGCCTTCTTTTCTTTCTACTTAGAACCCTTTTTACTTTCTTTTTTAACTTCCCAAACCTTTACTAGACCCTTTTTAACACTGCCAACTCCCTGGACTTAACTAAACTCTTTTTCCTTTGTTTTCCCAACTTTTACCACTTTTCTGGTTTTTACACCCAACTCGATCGAGCTCGAGTTGGCACCCCCAAACTTAGCCTGAAAACAATCCCAAGAGAACTAGACAACTAGAACTACTGCCCTGCCGGTTTAAACACAACACCTTATGCTAAGCAAAGCCAAGAAAGGTTCTCACAATTCGCACAAGAGATAATATGGGGTTTGAAATGAAAAAGGCTTAGGTTTAAGGTGTGGTAACTGTCTCAAAGATGGAGATCAGCTATCTGGACAAGCAAGAGGGATATGAAAATAGGTAAAGAATGTCCAGATATGTATGTGGTAGCCATGAGTTGAAATCAAATGCAAGCATTGGTAATTAAAGATCAAGTTATGGTTCAAATAGATAGGGAAATGCATCAAATCACAGCAATGGTTGAATGAGATGTGCATGCAGTGATATGATCAAGATAAACATGGTTCTTGTGCTCAATCAATCTCACCCTAATGCACAAAAGAATCTAAAAACAGGGCACTCAAGAAATCGCAAAAGATGAACAAGTTTTCAAAGTCAAATCAACAATGCAAGTGAAAAATGCAATCCTAAACAAGTCTAACAAATATGAATGCAAAAAGATGAAAATATTTTTGGATTTTTTGAAAATTTTATGATTTTTTTGGTTTTTCTATGCAAAAGATGAATGAAAAACTAAGAACAAAGAAAACAAGGTTAAATCATCTCTTGAACCCTCCCCCAAACTTAAATCACACAGTCCCTTGTGTGAAAGAATTCAGTGAAAGATTCAAGAGGGCAAAACCAAGAAAAAAAAAGAAAAATGCAAGAAAATGAAATGGTATATACAAGGGTTTGTTTGATACCTTAGTGCTCCCCAAAGAACTGGGAAGCAAGGTCGTGGTTGGAGAGGCAGGCGACCATCAGGAGCGGTCCAAGGAACAATCTCTGAGCAGCTCGATCGAGTTCACTCTCTCTCTTGGGCTCAATCGAGTCAGTGCCTCGAGTTAATGGTGTTTCTCCCTAGAAACCTGTTCCTGCAAGAGTTAGCCAAGAAAATGACAGAGATAAAAGAGAAAAGCAATATGTACAAGATAGACATGGGAATTCCTCCCAAGTGAGCTTGTTTTAGGTCTCATAGCTTGACCTTACCTTTTTAGGCAGGGGGGGTCTGAAGAGGAGTGATGATTCCTCTTCATCATCATTAATTTCTAAGTAAGGCTTGCATCTGTGGCCATTCACTGTGAACTCTTTCCCCTCTTGATTGAGCAAAGTGAGAGACCCATAGGTAGAACTTCTCGAACCTTGAATGGTCCTGCCCATTTTGATCTTAGCTTTCCAGGGAATAGTCTCAATTTTGAGTTGAACAAAAGACACTATCCCCAGCCTTGAAGTCCTTAAGGCGAATCAGCTTGTCATGGGCTGCCTTGGTCCTTTCTTTAGATCTGGAGTTCTCATAGGCATTCATTCTGATTTCCTCCAACTCAAACAAGTTCATTACTCTCTTCTCTTGTGCTGATTTTATATCAAAGTTCAGCATCTTTACTGCCCATAAAGCCTTGTATTCACCTCCACAGGCAAGTGGCAAGCTTTTCCATACAATAGGTTGAAAGGAGACCTTCCAATGGGTTTTGTAAGCTGTTCTGTAAGCCCAAAGTGCCTCATCAAGCCTAGTTGACCAATCCTTCCTAGTGAAGCTCACGTCTTCTCAAGGATGGCCTTTATCTGTCTGTTGGAGACTCAACTTGCCCACTGGTTTGAGGATGGTAGGGCGTGGCTACCTTGTGCTTGACTCCATAGTTCTTCATCAACTTTTCAAACACCTTGTTGATGAAATGGGAACCTCCATCTGAGATCACAACTCTTGGGATGCCATATCTTGGAAAGATAATGGTTCTGAAAAGCTTGATAACAACCTTGGCATCACAAGCTGGGCAGCAATGGCTTCTATCCATTTGGACACATAGTCCACAGCACCAAAATGTAATTGTTCCCATTTGAAGCAGGCTTGAAAGGTCCCATGAAGTCTATTCCCCATACATCAAAGATCTCAACTTCAAGAATTGGGTTTAGTGGCATCTCGTCTCTCTTGGTGATCCCTCCTTTTCTTTGGCATGGATCACACTTAGCGATGAAGCTTGCTGCATCCTTGAACAAAGTAGGCCACCATAGTCCAGCTTGTAAGACCTTAGTCGCGGTTTTGAATGTGGCAAAGTGACCTCCATAAGCAGACCCATGGCAATGCTCTAGAACTCCTTGTACATCTTCTTCAGCTATGCATCTTCTGTAAATGCTATCTGGTCCTCTCTTGTACAAGTAAGGCTCATCCCAATAGTAGTGCCTAACATCTTTGAAGAACTTCTTCCTTTGTAAGCATCAAAGTCACTAGGAACCTCTCCAGCACCATGAAGTTCACTATATCAGCATACCAAGGTAGGTTTTCTCTCGCAGAGCCTTAACTTCTTCTAGCCTGACCTTCTCATCAAAACCTTCTTTCAAAACATGATTGCCATAAGCTGTTCTTCAGGCATAGAATCATTGATGGGGACTATGTCTTCAACTCGCATCCTAGATAGGTGATCAGCAACTCCATTTTCCACTCCCTTTTTGTCTACAACAAACTCCTGAAGCAATAGATCCATCTGAGAAGCTTGGTTTTGTATCTTTCTTAGCAAAGATGTGCCTAAGAGCAGCATGATCTGTGTGGACAATCACCTTGATCCAACCAAGTAACTTCAAAATTTCTCAAAGGCAAAGACTACAGCAAGGAGCTCCTTCTCTGTGGTTGCATACTTGCATTGAGCATCATCCATAGGTCTTGCTTGCATAATAGATGACATTGAGCTTCTTGTCTATCTTTTGGCCAAGCACTGCTCCTACTGCATAGTCAGACGCATCACACATAATCTCAAATGGTGATCCCAGTTTGGAGCTTGAACAATTGGGGCAGAAACCAGAGCATCCTTCAGCAAGGTCCAAGACTTGTGGCATTCTTCATCAAACTCAAAATCTTCCTTGCATAGAAGTCTTGTCAATGGTCTTGCTATCTTGGAGAAATCCTTGATGAATCTTCTGTAAAACCCTGCATGACCCAGAAAGCTCCTGATGTCCTTCACAGTCTTGGCACAGGAAGCTGCAACATCACATCCACCTTAGCTCGATCGAGCTCGATCCCTTTCTCAGAAATCTTGTGTCCAAGAACAATCCCTTCTTGAACCATGAAGTGGCACTTCTCCCAGTTGAGTACCAGATTTGTCTCCTCACACCTCTGCAAGACCCTGCACAAGTTTGACAAACATGAGGAGAAGGATGCTCCATAGACTGAGAAATCGTCCATGAAGACTTCTACCATCTCCTCTATCAGATCTGAAAAAATGGAGGTCATGCATCTCTGGAAAGTAGTGGGGCATTGCACAGCCCAAATGGCATCCTTCGATAAGCAAAGGTACCATAAGGGCATGTGAAAGTGGTCTTCTCATGATCATTGGGATGGATCGGGATTTGGAAGAAACCACTGTAACCATCAAGAAAACAATAGAAGGGATGGTTTGCCAATCTTTCAAGCATCTGATCAATGAAAGGAAGAGGGAAATGATCCTTTCTAGATGCAGAATTTAACTTCCTATAGTCTATACACATGCGATGCCCCACTATTGTTCTAGTGGGGATCAGCTCCTCTTTGTCATTCTTTATGACAGTGATTCCTCCCTTCTTTGGGACGCAGTGAACTGGAGATATCCAAGTGCTATTGATGATAGGATTTGTGTGTGGATGTGAAAAGATATGAAATGAGATGAGTGGAATGCAATCAGTGGTATATGATGAGGTGGTAAGATGCAAACACAAACACAGTCAACAATTCCCTTTAACCATGATAGTTGATGTAGTACAAAGGGTTATCAATCCAAAATGGGAAACTTGTCACTCTTTGAGAATATGAAACAACCAGGAAGTCAAGCAAGCAGTTAAGATTTGAAGTAACACTAACAACCTAAATAAAATGAAAAGCAGTGCAATAAAAGTAAACAAAGCAGTGAAGTGTCAGCTCGACCAAGAGCTCGAGTCGAGTCAGAGCAAAGTACCAGCTCGATCGAGTTTAGGGACGAGTTGAGACAAACAAAGCTAAAGGTGACGACTTTAACAAGATAAAGAGAGAATTAGGGTTCAAGACAGGGTTTTGCAATCAAAGGAATCTACACTTAATCAATCTAGCTCTTAAAACTCCTTGTATCAAGGCTTCTCTTGATATTGGGCTTCTCAATGCCTAGCCAACCCTTTCCCAAGGTGGAGGCTATCAACCAAGGAATGATCTCAGAAACAGGGGGTTAGCCAGTGAGAATCAAACCTTGGAGGCTATAGGATCATTGCCCAAACTAATCCATCCAACCCCTTAGACCTCTATTGTCTAGAGCAAGAGATATTGGAGCTCTTAGTGGATCTTTTCCAGCGAATGCCATCACTTTCGTGTGGGGAGTCGCCTAAGGACTTACAAGCCAGGGGTAGTGGTCATGTAGCCTTAAGATCTATCCAAAAGAGAGAGAATCTAGATTAAGACCATAAGCTAGAAGGATTAAGCATATGAAACCTCTAATCTATCCCATCTCAAACCCTAATGGGTAACTACTCACTACACATGAATGTAAACACAAGCAAATGCAATAAAAGAGACATCATAAGAAAGAGGAGATGAAATTAAACAACTTTTATTGAAATAAGCAAGTGCAAATACAAAGAGATTATCCAGGATCTAGGATTCAAGAAGCAAGAGCTTCAAGAACACAAAGATGGGATTAGATCTCTAAAAAGTAAAAGTACAATAAATAAAGTAAAGCTTGGTGGTTTTTTCGTGGCTTAGAGCCTTTAAATACAAGAGGATTAGGTTTAGGGTCAAAGGAAAGTCAAGGGGGAAGCAACATTTTTCGGGTTTGACTGTTGACTTCTCAGCTCGATCGAGTTGAAGCTTGGCCGGTCGAGTTGAGGAACTCGACCGGTTGGTCGAGTAGACGGTCGAGCTGGTCTTCAAGATGGCTTCTCCCTTCTTCCTTTGCGTATCCAGTTGAGCTGCTTCCATGTGCCAAGTCCCTCCATGCTCCTTATGTCCCATATGCTCCAGAATGCTCCAAAAGACCTATTTCAAAGGACCAAACATGCATATGTATGCAAATGCAACCTAAAACTAACATGAATGCATAAGAAGAGAAAAGGAACAAGATATGATGCAAATGCTAAAACTATGCAAAAGATGCATAAAAGATGTGCTAAAACTATGTAAAATGCAAGTACATCAACACCCCCAAACTTGAACTTTGCTTGCCCTCAAGCAAACAAATAGAACAAGAAAGAGATGAGGTTTGAAAACAGCTGATTCAACACTTAAAAACATGTCCTCAAAAGCGATTTGCTAAATGTCCAACTTAGAGATTCTAGAATGCAACAAGGTGAGAGATATTCATTAAGATTTAACCATGCTTATCAACATCAATCCCACTTCACAGTCACTCAAACAATGCATTCAAATCAGCAAATCCCTTTAACATTCATTAAGCAAAAACAGTGAACCAAAAACATGCAAGATCAATCAACTCATTTGGTTTCAAGGGTTTATGGGTTAAGAGACAAAGAGGGTCTCTTTTGTATGGTGGTTTAGTAACAGGGATCTCTCAAGAAAGTGGCTTTGCTTTGGCAGAAGGCTAAGTGTTAGAACCAAAGATGATGCAAGAACAGCAGCTCGAGCCGCCTAATCCTAACTCGATCGAGTTCAACACTTAGAGCTTTTTAGAACAAAATCCTAACTACCCTTTTTGGCATTTCGCCTTTGAAACTGAGGAGCTTTGCTCACTTTTCTTTTAAGAACTTCCTAGGGAGAGGCTTCTTGAGGTAACATCTAGCGGTTTGGGATTTTCTAAACACTTAGGGAACTTTTCTTTCCTTTTTGGACACTTGAGGCTTTGCCTTCTTTTCATTCTACTTAGAACCCTTTTTACTTCCTTTTTTAACTTCCCAAACCTTTACTAGACCCTTTTTAACACTGCCAACTCCCTGGACTTAACCAAACTCTTTTTCCTTTGGGTTTTTCCCAACTTTTACCACTTTTCTGGTTTTTACACCCAACTCGATCGAGCTCGAGTTGGCACCCCCAAACTTAGCCTGAAAACAATCCCAAGAGAACTAGACAACTAGAACTACTGCCCCTGCCGGTTTAAACACAACACCTTATGCTAAGCAAAGCCAAGAAAGGTTCTCACATTCGCACAAGAGATAATAATGGGGTTTGAAATGAAAAGGCTTAGGTTTAAGGTGTGGTAACTGTCTCAAAGATAGAGATCAGCTATCTGGACAAGCAAAGGGATATGAAAATGGTAAAGAATGTCCAGATATGTATGTGGTAGCCATGAGTTGAAATCAAATGCAAGCATTGGTAATTAAAGATCAAGTTATGGTTCAAATAGATAGGGAAATGCATCAAATCACAGCAATGGTTGAATGAGATGTGCATGCAGTGATATGATCAAGATAAACATGGTTCTTGCTGCTCAATCAATCTCACCCTAATGCACAAAAGAATCTAAAAACAGGGCACTCAAGAAATCGCAAAAGATGGACAAGTTTTCAAAGTCAAATCAACAATGCAAGTGAAAAATGCAATCCTAAACAAGTCTAACAAATATGAATGCAAAAAGATGAAAATATTTTTGGATTTTTTGAAAATTTTATGATTTTTTTGGTTTTTCTATGCAAAAGATAAATGAAAAACTAAGAACAAAGAAAACAAGGTTAAATCATCTCTTGAACCCTCCCCCAAACTTAAATCACACAGTCCCTTGTGTGAGAAAAATTTAGTGAAAGATTCAAGAGGGCAAAACCAAGAAAAAACAAGAACAAATGCAAGAAAATATGAAATGGTATATACAAGGGTTGGTGTTTGGATACCTCAGTGTCCCCCAAAGAACTGGGAGGCTAGGTCGTGGTCTGGAGATGGGAGACGGCCATCAGGAGCGCTCCACTCACTGTTCGGCTCACTCGATCGAGCTTGCTCTTGACTCGATCGAGTTGTGCCTCGAGTTAGCCACTCTTCTTCCTAAAACCTGCTCCTGTGAGACTTAGCCAAGAAAAATCATAAAAATAAAAGGATAAAGTATAAATACATAAGATAGACATGGGAATTCCTCCCAAGTGAGCTTGTTTTAGGTCTCTTAGCTTGACCTTACCCCTTTTAGGCCGGGGTTGGATCTTCTAGAGGAGTGATGATCTCCTCTGTGGGGGTCATTCCTAGATATGGCTTGCATCTATGTCCATTCACTGTGAATTCCTTCCCCTCTTGATTGAGTAAAGTGAGGGACCCATAGGGTAGAACTTCGTGAATCTTGAATGGTCCCGCCCACTTTGACCTCAGCTTCCCGGGAAACAACCTTAGCTTGGAGTTATACAAGAGCACACTGTCCCCAACCTTGAAGTCCTTAAGGCGAATCAGTTTGTCGTGGGCTGCCTTGGTTCTCATCTTGTAAATCCTAGAGTTCTCATAGGCATTCATTCTTATCTCCTCCAGCTCAAACAAGTTCATTACCCTCCTTTCTTGTGCTGCCTTTATATCAAAGTTCAGCATCTTTACTGCCCATAAAGCCTTATATTCGACCTCCACAGGTAAGTGGCAGTCCTTCCCATACAGCAAATTGAAAGGAGACCTTCCAATGGGGGTTTTGTAGGCTGTTCTATAAGCCCAAAGTGCCTCATCAAGCCTTGCTGCCCAGTCTTTCCTAGTGAAGCTCACAGTCTTCTCCAATATGGCCTTGATCTGTCTGTTGGAGACTTCAACTTGCCCACTGGTTTGAGGGTGATAAGGTGTGGCGACCTTGTGTTTGACTCCATGGCTTCTCATCAACTTTTCAAACACCTTGTTGATGAAATGGGAGCCTCCATCCGAAATAACAACCCTTGGGATGCCGAACCTTGGAAAGATGATGGTTCTGAAAAGCTTGACAACCACCTTGGCGTCACAGGTTGGGCAGGGAATGGCTTCAATCCATTTGGATACATAGTCTACAGCAACCAAAATGTAGTTGTGCCCGTTTGAAGAAGGTTTGAAAGGTCCCATGAAGTCTATTCCCCATACATCAAAGATCTCAACCTCTAGAATTGGGTTTAGTGGCATCTCGTCCCTCTTGGTGATCCCTCCTTTCCTTTGGCACGGATCACACTTGGCAATGTAGTCTGCTGCATCCTTAAACAAAGTAGGCCACCATAAACCAGATTGCAAAACCTTAGTTGCTGTTTTGAATGTAGCAAAGTGACCTCCATAAGCTGACCCATGGCAATGCTCTAGAACTCCTTGCACATCCTCTTCAGCAATGCATCTCCTGTAAATGCTGTCTGGTCCTCTCTTGTACAGGGGCTCATCCCAATAGTAATGCCTAGCATCCTTGAAGAATTTCTTCCTCTTGTAAGCATCAAAGCTACTAGGGACTTCTCCGGACACCATGAAGTTCACTATATCAGCATACCATGGCAAATTCTCATCACGCAGAGCCTTAACTTCTTCCAGCCTGGCTTTCTCATCAAAACTCTCCTTCAA
Source organism: Microthlaspi erraticum (assembly GCA_902728155.2). Classification (NCBI taxonomy): domain Eukaryota; kingdom Viridiplantae; phylum Streptophyta; class Magnoliopsida; order Brassicales; family Brassicaceae; genus Microthlaspi; species Microthlaspi erraticum. Next base: position 170,573 of record CACVBM020000876.1, read on the forward strand.
GATCATGATTGCCATAAGCTGTTCTTCAGGCATAGAATCATTGATGGGGATCATGTCTTCAACTCGCATCCTAGAGAGATGATCAGCAACTCCATTTTCTACTCCCTTTTTGTCCACAACTTCTATATCAAACTCTTGAAGCAAAAGGATCCATCTGAGAAGTCTTGGCTTTGTATCTTTCTTAGCGAAGATGTGTCTAAGGGCAGCATGGTCAGTGTGCACAATCACCTTGGATCCAACTATATAGCTTCGAAACTTCTCAAAGGCAAAGACTATGGCAAGGAGCTCCTTCTCTGTGGTTGCATACTTGCACTGAGCATCATCCATAGTCTTGCTTGCATAGTAGATGACATTGAGTTTCTTGTCTATCTTTTGGCCAAGCACTGCTCCTACTGCATAGTCAGATGCATCACACATAATCTCAAATGGGTGATCCCAGTTTGGAGCTTGTACTATTGGCGCAGATACCAGAGCATCCTTCAGCAAGGTCCAAGACTTGTGGCATTCTTCATCAAACTCAAAATCTGTCTCCTTGCACAGAAGCCTTGTCAAGGGTCTTGCTATCTTTGAGAAATCCTTGATGAATCTTCTGTAGAACCCTGCATGACCCAGAAAACTCCTTATGTCCTTCACAGTCTTGGGAACAGGGAGCTGCAACATGACATCCACCTTAGCTCGATCGAGCTCGATCCCTTTCTCGGAAATCTTGTGTCCAAGCACAATCCCTTCTCGAACCATGAAGTGGCACTTCTCCCAGTTGAGTACTAGATTGGTCTCCTCACACCTCTGCAACACCCTGCACAAGTTAGACAAACATGAGGAGAAGGATGCTCCATAGACTGAGAAATCGTCCATGAAGACTTCTACCATCTCCTCTATCAGATCTGAAAAAATGGAGGTCATGCACCTCTGGAAAGTAGCTGGAGCATTGCACAGCCCAAATGGCATCCTTCGATAAGCAAAGGTGCCATAAGGGCATGTGAAAGTGGTCTTCTCCTGATCATTAGGGTGGATCGGGATTTGGAAGAAACCACTGTAGCCATCAAGAAAACAATAAAAAGGGTGGTTTGCCAATCTTTCTAACATCTGATCAATGAAAGGGAGAGGGAAATGATCCTTTCTAGATGCTGAATTTAGCTTCCTATAGTCAATACACATGCGATGCCCCACTATTGTTCTAGTGGGAATCAGCTCCTCTTTGTCGTTTTTAATGACAGTGATCCCCCCTTTCTTTGGGACGCAATGAACTGGAGATATCCAAGTGCTATCACTGATGGGATAGATTATCCCAGCATCAAGCAACTTGAGTATCTCTTTCTTCACTACTTCCTTTAGATTGGGGTTCAATCTTCTCTGAGGTTCAATGCTTGACTTACTTTCATCCTCTAGATGAATCCTATGGATGCATAGGTCAGGGGAGATCCCCTTGATATCATCTAGAGTGTAACCTATTGCCTTTCTGTACTTTCTCAATTCAACAAGCAAAGCACTCAACTGTTCAGGTTCCAAATCAGAGTTCACAATGACAGGGTAAGTTGAGTTTTCACCCAGAAATGCATACCTGAGGCCCTCAGGCAAAGGTTTGAGGTCGACTTTAGGCGCCTTAAGCTCAGACCAATCTCCTTGAGCTTGCTCCTTGCTTCAGCCCCAGCTCGATCGAGTTCGTTTGTTCGAAACTCGACTCGATCGAGTTCTTGATCGAGCTCACTGCCATGACTTCGCAAACTGGCCTGTCCAATCCCTCAATGCTCAGAATGTTTGGAACTGGTCTGAAGGTGTCAAGGAGCTTCTTGTACTCATCAGTTTCTGAGCTCACATATCCCTCTGAAGAATCCTTGGTCAAAGCAACTTGTAGGGATCCTCTGTTGATAACTCTTCTAGAAGCTCATCTGCCAACTGATCCATTTCCTCAACATAAAAGAGCTGACCTTCTATAGTTGGTTTCCTCATTGTATCCTTGATATCAAACTTCATCTTCAGGTCCTTTCCCAAGTTTAACTCAATTGTTCCTTCACAGACATCTATCATTGCTCTTGCTGTAGCTAGGAATGGCCTTCCTAGAATCAATGGATCTGTTGGTTCCTCATCCATCTCAAGCACAATGAAGTCTGTGGGGATTTCCACATTCCCTATCCTCAAAGGCAGGTCTTCAAGCATCCCAGTTGGTAACCTTATCGATCTATCTGCCAAGACTAGTGAGATTCCGCAGGCTTGGTACTTGTGATATCCCAGTCTCTTTGCTACAGACAAAGGCATGAGGCTGACAGATGATCCTAGATCGCAGAGACTGTTTTTGAAAGATAGGGGTCCCAACATGCAGGGCAAAGTGAAACTCCCCGGATCTTCCTTTTTGTCGGAGATGACCTTCCGCTGAATGATTGCACTGCACTCGCGAGTCAACACTACCATCCCTTGTGCTTCCCTGGTTCTTTGCTGAACAGCATCCTTCAGAAATTTCTGATAAGGTGGAATGAGCATCAAGGCGTCGATGAAGGGCAACTTCAACTCAAGCTGTCTCATTAGTTCATCAAACTTGGCCTTGTGTGCTTCCAACAGTTGTTTCTTGAACCTTCCTGGAAAGGGCAGAGGGGGCTTGTATGGTGGTGGTCCTGCTGGAGTGTCTTTCTTCTTTGCAACAGGTTTAGCTGGTTGGCTGGAGTTTGCTTTGTCTGCTTCTTCTGAGCTCGATCGAGCTCTGGTTTGTCTTGCAGTGTCTCAGTTTCTCCAGCTCGATCGAGTTCTGGTTCAGGGTTTTGTTCCAGCTCGATCGAGTTCGGGTCGAGTTATCAGCATAGTCGACTAAATCCTCCCCTTCCTCGTCATCGATGTCCACAGCGATTTGGGGTGGGCTACCTCTACTGGGAATTGCCTCCCACTTCTTAGTGTAACTGCTTGGGCATACTCTTGTGGTGAAGAGGATGATGCACTTGAAGACTCAATGATTTGGACTCTTGAAGTCAATGACTCTAGTTTAGAGTGTATCTCAACCAGCTTGTTGTTCATTTCCAGAGAACCTTTGGCTTGCCCTTGTAAAAGTTGTTGGAGCATTTCCTTCATATCCCAATCTTGAGTTGGTTGGGTATGAGTAGTCCTTGTGTTGAAGCCTTGTGGAACACTTTGTTGTTGGTGCGGCCAGGGGGCTTGATAATTGTTGTATCTCCCTTGTTGAGGATTCCTATAGCTTCCTTGTCTATTTTGAATGTAGCAAACCTCTTGTGTTGTCTCCTCCCCTTCCTGGTCCTTGACTAAGGTTTGTTCTGAGACATAGTTGACATGCTTGGCAGGGAATTGGGCTAGGATCAGTTTGTCCAACTTCGAGTTGAGTGCAAGCATGTCTTTTCTCATCTGAGCGTCCAGCTCGATCGAGTGCGCGGTCGAGCTCCAGTCTGTACTTTCATAGTGCTCTCCATAGCATTCTGTTGATATGGCCATGTTCTCCACAAGTTGCCAGCCATCATCTACATCCTGGTTGAGGAAGTTCCCATTGCTAGCTGTGTCTAGCATCTCCCTATACCTAGGCAAGCATCCTCTATAAAGAGTGGAGAGTAGTGATTCATTGTTGAATCCATGGTGTGGGCACTGACTTGTGTAGCCTTTGAACCTCTCCCAAGCCTCTGCGAATGTCTCATTGTTTCGCTGGATGAAGCTGGATATCTCTCCTCTAAGCTTGGCTGTGCGACCGGTGGAGAAAAACTTAGCAAGAAAGGCCTTCTTGCATTCATCCCAAGTGGTGATTGTGCCATGGGGCAAGCTCTTCTCCCATTGGTGAGCTTTGTCAGCTAGAGACATAGGAAAGAGTCTCAGCTTGATGGCATCTTCAGAGACACCATTGATCTTTGTCAAATCACAAAGCCTATCAAACTCATCAAGGTGGTCAATGGGGTCTTCACTTGGCAATCCATGGAACATCTTGTTCTGGACAAGGTTGATCATTCCCAGCTTGATCTCAAAGTTGTGGTTCTGCACTGGTGGTGGAACAATCCCTTGTCTCTGTTGGTGGCGGTTTGGAGCATCTCCTTGACCAATCGGTCGAGTTTGCCTAGCTCGACCGAGTCCATTGCCCAAAGGGTTTCCATTCCCCTCTGGTACATCCATTGTATCAGCAACAAGCACCTCAGGTTCCTCTTGTACCCTCTGTGACCTCTGAACCCTCTTTCTACCCGTTGTAATGTCTACCCTTGGTGATCCCTCCTTTTCTTTGGCATGGATCACACTTAGCGATGAAGCTTGCTGCATCCTTGAAAAAGTAGGCCACCATAGTCCAGCTTGTAAGACCTTAGTCGCGGTTTTGAATGTGGCAAAGTGACCTCCATAAGCAGACCCATGGCAATGCTCTAGAACTCCTTGTACATCTTCTTCAGCTATGCATCTTCTGTAAATGCTATCAGGTCCTCTCTTGTACAAGTAAGGCTCATCCCAATAGTAGTGCCTAACATCTTTGAAGAACTTCTTCCTTTTGTAAGCATCAAAGTCATTGGGAACCTCTCCAGCCACCATGAAGTTCACTATATCAGCATACCAAGGTAGGTTTTCGTCTCGCAAAGCCTTAACTTCTTCTAGCCTGACCTTCTCATCAAAACCTTCTTTCAAAACCATGATTGCCATAAGCTGTTCTTCAGGCATAGAGTCATTGATGGAGAGTATGTCTTCAACTCGCATCCTAGATAGGTGATCAGTAACTCCATTTTCCACTCCCTTTTTTCTACAACAAACTCCTGAAGTAATAGAATCCATCTGAGAAGCATGTGTTTTGTATCTTTCTTAGCAAAGATGTGCCTAAGAGCAGCATGATCTGTGTGGACAATCACTTTTGATCCAACCAAGTAACTTCAAAATTTCTCAAAGGAAAAGACTACAGCAAGGAGCTCCTTCTCTGTGGTTGCATACTTGCATTGAGCATCATCCATGGTTCTGCTTGCATAATAGATGACATTGAGCTTCTTGTCTATCTTTTGGCCAAGCACAGCTCCTACTGCATAGTCAGACGCATCACACATAATCTCGAATTGGTGATCCCAGTTTGGAACTTGAACAATGGGGGCTGAAACCAGAGCATCCTTCAGCAAGGTCCTAGACTTATGGCATTCTTCATCAAACTATAAATCCACTTCCTTGCATTGAAGTCTTGTCAATGGTCTTGCTATCTTGGAGAAATCCTTGATGAATCTTCTGTAAAACCTTGCATGACCCAGAAAGCTCATGATGTCCTTCACAGTCTTAGGCACAGGAAGCTGCAACATCACGTCCACCTTAGCTCGATCAGCTCGATCCCCTTCTCAGAAATTTTGTGTCCAAGAACAATTCCTTCTTGGACCATGAAGTGGCACTTCTCCTAGTTGAGTACCAGATTTGTCTCCTCACACCTCTGCAAGACCCTGCACAAGTTTGACAAACATGAGGAGAAGGATGCTCCATAGACTGAGAAATCGTCCATGAAGACTTCTACCATCTCCTCTATCAGATCTGAAAAAAATGGAAGTCATGCATCTCTGGAATGTAGTTGGGGCATTGCACAGCCCAAATGGCATCCTTCGATAGGCAAAGGTACCATAAGGGCATGTGAAAGTGGTCTTCTCATGATCGTTGGGATGGATCGGGATTTGGAAGAAACCACTATAACCATCAAGAAAACAATAGAAGGGATGGTTTGCCAATCTTTCAAACATCTGATCAATGAAAGGAAGAGGGAAATGATCATTTCTAGATGCAGAATTTAACTTCCTATAGTCTATACACCTACGATGCCCCACTATTGTTCTAGTGGGGATCAGCTCCTCTTTGTCATTCTTTATGACCGTGATTCCTCCCTTCTTTGGGACCCAGTGAACTGGAGATATCCAAGTGCTATTGATGATAGGATTTGTGTGTGGATGTGAAAAGATATGAAATGAGATGAGTGGAATGCAATCAGTGGTATATGATGAGGTGGTAAGATGCAAACACAAACACAGTCAACAATTCCCTTTAACCATGATAGTCATGTAGTACAAAGGGTTATCAATCCAAAATGGGAAACTTGTCACTCTATGAGAATATGAAACAACCAGAAGTCAAGCAAGCAGTTAAAGATTTGAAGTAACACTAACAACCTAAAAAAATGAAAAGCAGTGCAATAAAAGTAAACAAAGCAGTGAAGTGTCAGCTCGACCAAGAGCTCGAGTCGAGTCAGAGCAAAGTACCAGCTCGATCGAGTTTAGGGACGAGTTGAGACAAACAAAGCTAAAGGTGACGACTTTAACAAGATAAAGAGAGAATTAGGGTTCAAGACAGGGTTTTGCAATCAAAGGAATCTACACTTAATCAATCTAGCTCTTAAAACTCCTTGTATCAAGGCTTCTCTTGATATTGGGCTTCTCAATGCCTAGCCAACCCTTTCCCAAGGTGGAGGCTATCAACCAAGGAATGATCTCAGAAACAGGGGGTTAGCCAGTGAGAATCAAACCTTGGAGGCTATAGGATCATTGCCCAAACTAATCCATCCAACCCCTTAGACCTCTATTGTCTAGAGCAAGAGATATTGGAGCTCTTAGTGGATCTTTTCCAGCGAATGCCATCACTTTCGTGTGGGGAGTCGCCTAAGGACTTACAAGCCAGGGGTAGTGGTCATGTAGCCTTAAGATCTATCCAAAAGAGAGAGAATCTAGATTAAGACCATAAGCTAGAAGGATTAAGCATATGAAACCTCTAATCTATCCCATCTCAAACCCTAATGGGTAACTACTCACTACACATGAATGTAAACACAAGCAAATGCAATAAAAGAGACATCATAAGAAAGAGGAGATGAAATTAAACAACTTTTATTGAAATAAGCAAGTGCAAATACAAAGAGATTATCCAGGATCTAGGATTCAAGAAGCAAGAGCTTCAAGAACACAAAGATGGGATTAGATCTCTAAAAAGTAAAAGACAATAAATTAAAAGAAACTAAAACAAAATAATCTAAAGCTTGGTGGTTTTTTCGTGGCTTAGAGCCTTTAAATACAAGAGGATTAGGTTTAGGGTCAAAGGAAAGTCAAGGGGGAAGCAACATTTTTCGGGTTTGACTGTTGACTTCTCAGCTCGATCGAGTTGAAGCTTGGCCGGTCGAGTTGAGGAACTCGACCGGTTGGTCGAGTAGACGGTCGAGCTGGTCTTCAAGATGGCTTCTCCCTTCTTCCTTTGCGTATCCAGTTGAGCTGCTTCCATGTGCCAAGTCCCTCCATGCTCCTTATGTCCCATATGCTCCAGAATTCATCCATTTCAAGCACAATGAAGTCAGTGGGGATTTAAACATTCCCTATCCTCAAAGGTAGATCTTCAAACATCCCAGTAGGCAGCCTTATTGATCTATCCGCACAAACAAGTGAGATTCCGCAGGCTTGATACTTGTGATAGCCCAATCTCTTCGCCACTGACAAAGGAATAAGGCTGACTGATGTTCCTAGGTCGCAGAGGCTGTTCTTCAAGGATAGAGGTCCTAGCATGCAAGGCAATGTAAAACTCCCCGGATCTTCCTTTTTTTCGGAGATAACCCTTTGTTGAATGATTGCACTGCATTCACGAGTCAAAATCACCATTCCTTGCACCTCCTTAGTCCTTTGAAGTACAGCATCCTTCAGGAACTTCTGGTAGGGTGGAATGAGCATCAAAGCATCAATGAAAGGTAACTTCAACTCAATATCCTTTATGAGCTCCTCAAACTTAGCCTTGTGCTTCTCCAATAGCTGTTTCTTGAACCTTCCTAGGAAAGGTAGAGGGGGTTTGTATGGTGGTGGTGCGGATGGAGTGTCCTTCTTCTTCCCAACAGGCTTAGGTGGCTGGCTGGAACTAGCTTTGTCAGCTTGTGCTCTGGCTCAATCGAGTTCAGGTTTGTATTGCGGAACTTCTGGTTCACTAGCTCGATCGAGCTCTGGTTCAGTGTTGCGTTCAGGCTCGATCGAATTGGGTGCAGGAATGTCTGAATACTCAACTAAATCCTCCCCTTCCTCGTCATCGATGTCCACAGCGATTTGGGGTGTACCAACTCTGTTGGGTAACTGTCGACCACTTCTTAGTATGACGGCCTGAGCATATTCGTGGGATGATGAAGATGAAGCACTAGAAGACTCAATCATTTGAACCCTTGAAGTTAAAGATTCAATTTTTGAGTCTATCTCAACCAACTTGTTGTTCATGTCCAATGTACCATTGGCTTGCCCTTGTAGGAGCTGCTGAAGCATGTCTTCCATATCCCAATCTTGACTTGGTGGAGTGTGATATGGAATTGGTGGAAATCCGGGTGGGACATTCTGTTGGTGCAACATAAAATTGGGTGAGAAGCCTGGAAGAGTCCCTTGTTGTCTGTAGCCATGCGGAGCAATCTTATATGACGCAGGTGCTTGGTATGGGGTGTGGCCATAGAAAGTCTTCTTGTTGTTTGTAGGGACTTTTGCAATTTTTGGTTCCTCCCCTTCCTGGTCCTGAACTAGTGTTGTACCAGAGATAAAGTTGACTTGCTTCGCAGGGAATTGAGCTAGGATCAGCTTGTCTAGCTTGGAATGTAGAGCATGCATGTCTTTTCGCAGCTGTGCCTCCAACTCGATCGAATGCTCGGTCGAGCTCCAGTCTGTGCGATCATAATCCTCTCCATAACTTTCAGTTGAGATGGCAATGTTCTCCACAAGCTGCCAGCCATCATCTATATCTTGATTTAGGAATTTTCCATTGCTGGCTCTGTCTAGAATCTCTCTATACCTTGCCAAACATCCTCTATAGAGAGTAGAGAGTAAGGATTCATTGTTGAATCCATGGTGAGGGCATTGACTGGTGTAGCCTTTGAATCTTTTCCAAGCCTCAGCAAAAGTCTCACTATTCCTCTGAGTGAAGCCTGAGATCTCACTCCTTAGCTTGGTAGTGCGACCGGTTGAAAAGAACTTAGCAAGAAATGCCTTCTTGCACTCATCCCAACTGGTGATGGTACCATGGGGCAGGCTCTTCTCCCATTGGTGAGCCTTGTCAGCGAGAGACATAGGGAAGAGTCTCAGCTTGATGGCATCTTCAGAGACACCATTGATCTTAGTCAAATCACACAACCTATCAAACTCATCAAGGTGATCAATGGGGTCTTCACTTGGCAACCCATTGAACATCTTGTTCTGCACCAGATTGATCATACCCAGCTTGATCTCAAAGTTGTGGTTCTGGACAGGTGGTGGGACAATCCCTTATCTTTGTTGATGGCGGTTTGGTGCATCTCCAAGTCCAATCGGTCGAGTCTGCCTAGCTCGACCGAGTCCATTACCCAAAGGGTTTCCATTACCCTCTGGTATATCCATTGTTTCAGTAACAACCACCTCTGGTTCAACTTGTAGCCTCTCAGTCTTCTTTCTCTGTATTCTGCCTATGTTGATGTCCAACTCGACCAAGTCTTCAGTTGATGAGCTCGATCGAGTTCGCATACACCTGCAAAACAGTCAAAAACCCAGCATGAACTGATGTAAATGATATGAGGTGGAATGCAAACAGGGGTGAATAAAGATGAGATGGTATGGTGCAATCACAATCAATCAATTCCTCTTAACCATCATAGTCGATGTAGTATAAGAGGTTATCAATCCATAAGGGTTTGTTGCTACTCTATGAAATATGCAAACACAAGAAAGTCAAGCAATACAGTAAAGATGGATGTTCTAACAACCTAATGAAATGAAATGCAAGGGAAAAGCAGTAAATAAAAGCAGCTCGACCAAGGGCTCGATCGAGTAGAACAGAGTAACTGGCTCGATCGAGTTGAGGGTCGAGTTGAAGTAAAAACAGAGGAAATGCAATAAAAAGCGATAAAGGTGCAAACTTTAGACTACTAATACGAAGGTTAGGGTCTAAGACAGGGTCTTGCGACTAGGGGAAGGCTATACTTAATCAATCTTGCTCATTAACCACTTGTACTCAAGCTATCTCTTGGTATTGAGCTTCTCTAGCCTAGCTAACCCTTTCCCAAGGTGAAAGCTATCATCTAAGGCAAGATCTCAGAAACAGGGGGTCGCCAGTGAGAATCAAGCCTTAGAGGCAGTAGGATCATTGCTCAAACTAACCCATCCAACACCTATAAACTCCATTTCGAGAGCAAGCATATTGGAGCTCTTAGTGGACCTTTTCAAGCGATTTCCCACTCATTCCCATGAGGAAAATCGCCTAGACTCATACACACCATGGTCAGTGGTTGTAGCCTTAAGGTTTGTCCAAAAGAGAGAGATTTTAGGTTAAGAACATAAAGCAAGAGATTTAAGCATAAGAATCCTCTAGTCTAGCCCATCTTAAACCCTAAAGAGAACTACTCACTACACATTGAAAATACATAACAAATGCAATGAAAGAGACATTAAAAGGTAGAGGAATGAAACTAAACAACTTTTATTGAAATAAACAAGTGCAAAATACAAAGATAAGGCCTAGATCTAAGGTTCAAGAGCAAGAGCTCAAGAACACAAAGAGAGCTAAAAAGAGGTCAAAAGAAGCTTTATTTTTCGTGGCTACAAGCCTTTAAATAGAAGAGGATTAGGTTTAGGGTCAAAGGGGAGTCAAAGGGAAGCAACATTTTTCGGGTTTGACCATTGACTCTGTAGCTCGATCGAGTTGGTGCTTGGCCGGTCGAGTTGACGAACTCGACCGGTTGGTCAGTAGATGGGTCGAGCTGGCTTCAAGGCGGCTTCCTTCTTCATCCTAAGCATGCGCGGTCAAGCTGAATCCATGCACCATGTCCTTCCTTGCTCCTCACGTCCCAGTTGCTCCATAGTTCTCCAAAAAGACCTGTTTAAGGATCAAACATGCACATGTATGCAAATGCAACCTAAAACTACAATGAATGCATAAGAAGGGAAAAAGAACAAGATATGATGCTAATGGATGCTAAAACTATGCAAAAGATGCATAAAAAATGTACTAAAACTATGCAAAATGCAAGAAGCCAATGTTAGATGGGCAAACTTATGTGATTGAAGATGGCTCAAACTTGGTGGACGAAGTGAGTGAGGAGATGCTTCTTGACGACCCTCTGGAGGTAGCTTTGACTAAAGCTGAAGGTATTACGATTTCCTGAATGAGGAAGCCGATGGCTTCGGGAAAATGATGGAGAGACTGGTGGCGTTCATGAGCTTGGAGGAAAAGGAAGATCGATCGAATGCCGCCAGATCGATCGAATGACCTAAGGAGAGTCCCGTCAACAGCCCTTGGAGCGAGTCGAGTGCACCTAAGCTCGAGCTGAAAACACTCCCTGCGGGGCTCAGGTATGCATTTCTGGGACCTAACTCTACATACCCTGTGATAGTGAATGCTGAGCTGAACAATGTTGAACTTGCTTTGCTTCTCTGTGAGCTTAGGAAGTATAGAAAAGCTATAGGGTATTCGCTAGATGACATCCCTGGAATTTCTCCTGATCTTTGCATGCATAGAATACATCTAGAAGATGAATCGATGACTTCTGTAGAACATCAGAGGAGGTTAAACCCGAATCTAAAAGATGTTGTCAAGAAAGAGATAATGAAACTTCTAGATGCTGGTGTAATTTATGCTATATCTGATAGTAAGTGGGTCAGTCCTGTGCATGTAGTTCCTAAGAAAGGTGGTATAACTGTTGTTAAGAATGATAGGAACGAGCTGATACCCACTAGAACTGTCACTGGTCATCGCATGTGCATTGATTACCGCAAACTGAATGCTGCACTCGCAAAGATCATTTTCCTCTCCCATTTATTGATCAAATGCTTGAGAGATTGGCTAACCATCCATACTACTGCTTTTTAGATGGTTACTCAGGTTTCTTTCAGATCCCCATCCACCCAGACGACCAGGAGAAGACGACATTCACATGTCCATATGGCACTTATGCTATCGCAGAATGCCGTTTGGACTGTGCAATGCACCGGCCACGTTCCAGCGCTGCATGATGTCTATTTTCACTGACCTTATTGAGGACATAATGGAAGTTTTCATGGACGACTTTTCTCTATGGAAGCTCCTTTGCTGTGTGTTTGTCTAATCTGTGCAGGGTATTGCAGCGGTGTGAGGAGAGACATCTTGTGCTGAACTGGGAGAAATGCCATTCATGGTGAGAGATGGGATCGTGCTGGGACATAGGATTTCAGAGAAGGGAATCGAGGTCGACCGAGCGAAGATCGAGGTGATGATGAGTCTACAGCCGCCTAAAGCTTATCATGACAAAAAGATCCTGAAAAGGAGCGGACTAAAGCTTATCACCTACCTGTGGAGCTAGAGTACAAGGCTGCGTGGGCAGTGAAGCAGATGAACTATGACATGAAGTCTGCGGGAGAGAGGAGAAACATGCAGTTGGTCGAGCTTGACGAGATTAGGCACCTGGCCTATGACAGTTCGAAGATCTACAAGGAGCGGACTAAAGCTTATCATGACAAAAAGATCCTGAAAAGGGACTTTTCCCAAGGAGATCAAGTCCTGCTATTCAACTCCAGGCTGAAGTTGTTCCCTGGAAAGCTGAAATCAAGGTGGTCTGGGCCCTTTGTCATCAAGGAAGTCAGACCATATGGAGCTTTTGAGCTATGGGACAAGTCCGGTGGACATTTCGTGGTGAACGGTCAACGCCTCAAGCCATACCTTGCTGATACCGACATCACAGAGAGGGAATCTATTCCTCTCAGTGATCCATCTCCTGCCTGAGAGGCATTCAAGTCAATCTAGTGACTTAAACCAAGCGCTTGGTGGGAGGCAACCCACCGGTAAGTGTACATACTCCCCCTTTTCAAATTGGTTTTCCTGCTAATTTTGTTTTCTTTGTTTCGAAAAAAAAAAAAAAAAAAAAAAATCAGGAAATCCGTCGTGTCGACCCACCCATCCGGTCGACCCGACCCGCCCAACTCATTGACCCGCCCGCCGACAAGGTGGGTCCCGCCCCAGGTAAATGAATCTTCCTATCTCCACTCCCTCGATTTCCTGTCCTTCCCCACCACACACATTACTCCCTCATCTCTTTTCTTAACTCCTTCTCTTTTTCTTCTCCTCCACACGACTCCACCACTGAGAAGTCTCTCTCTCTCTCTCTCTCTCTCTCTCTCTCTCTCTCTCTCTCTCTCTCCATTCTTCTCATCTCCTCTCACACTCTCTTTCACTCATCCCACCTAAATCTCTTCACTACACACGCCCATTCCCCTCTCTTCTTCACGCTCTCTCTTTTCTTCATCTCTCTCACCCTCTCATCGCTCTCACTCTCATCTTTCCTCTCCACTTCCTCTATCTTTTTTTTTTTCTTCATCTCCGAAACCCGAACACTTTATCTCCCTCGCCACCCACATCCGTCACCTCTGCGTTATCTCTTTCTCGCTCTTTCAACCATGCGAAGCGGAAGGTAGTATTTTTGAACTCGATTGCTTGACCACTTATTCGATCGAACCCGTGTTTAACTGACATTATCCTGCATTCGATCGATTCTGATGCTCGTTAATCCGCTTTTAGCTGTTATTATCTCGCGTTCGATCGATTGTGAGGCATTGGTTCTTAATTGGTAAATCGAGTTGCTAGAATTGATAGTTAGTCGCTTTAAGTTGAATTGAGTTTGTGGCGTGTGATTGGGTGTTAAACCGACTGTTTGGCGAGTTAATTGAGTTGTCTATTTACCAACTCGATCGAATGCAATGTTGATTGCCGACAGGAGTCGGTCGGGTGGTCTTGTAAGTCGGTCGAGTTATGTACTTTATTGCTGCGCTAACTTGATATATTTTCTGTGCCTTTCAGGAACAGAGATGACAGAGGCGACCCTTCACGACGCCGAGAAGAGATAGCGCGTGGAAAGAGACCCACCGTCGAGCCCGATGACGACTTCGTGGACGACTCGACGATGAGGGATGCACCTTTTCCTGAGACCCGGGAGACGACGAGACCGAGGACGCTGTCACGGCGGAGGAGATGCAGCGTTTCCGCACCCTCCTCGACATGAAGGTTTGCCGGGACGCGATACGCCGACAGAGGCACGATGCAGACGCTTCGCATCGACGAGATGTTCCAAAACCTCGGGATCCACCGACATGTTCCAGCAGTACGAGTCTTACCGGAAGGCGACTTGCCTTTTCCTTGCCACTCTCGAGCACGAGCCCTGCCAACCCGGCAAGACCACACCCGACGGCAGTGACGGGTACATCACGTTCTGGGCCACCGGACGGCGACACTATCTCTCATACAGAGACATCGACCGAGCACTTTTCCTGCCGCCAGGCAACCGTCTAGGCCTCGACGTCGACCGCGACGAGATGTCCGCACTTTGGGGGACGATCGCGTTTGGGGATTACTTCTCCTCAAGCGCGAAGTCCGCTCAGATCAGGAGCCCGCCGGTCCGCTACTTCCACAAGGCGATCGCCAACACGCTCTTTTCCCGACAGGCCACCGGGAACGTCACAGAGACAGAGATGGCCATGATCGACGTGGCACTCACAGGCATCCCGTTGAGACTGATCAACGGGACCGAGCTCCGAGGCAGCAGGTCCCACGGAGGCATCACGGTCGCCCTTGCTAGCCAGCTCCGCTCTTACAGGGACTGGGCTTCGAGGAACAGGACCATCCGGCACAAGTGCACACTGCGGATGGGCGGCTTGGTCACACCTCTTCTACGCGCCGTCGGCTTCACACCTGACAGAGAGGACGAGGTCGCGCCACCCGAGTGGCTCGATCTCGAGTACCTGAGGAACAGCGTCTTCTTGCAGAAGACGTCAGACGCCAGCCGACTCCTGTACCAGTTCACCCACGTTCAGCTCGGTGTTTCCCGCATGTTGCTCCCCAGCCCCAGCTGGACGACGATCAGAGGTGGGACCAACGTCGAGTTCAACCCACCTCAGTCTGCTCTCTACGGAGATCGATCGACCGCCAGAGACTACGCCACACCTCAGGCGACCACACACCGCGGCGATCCGTCACACGAGCTCGACTCCACGCAGACGGACGAGCTCGACCACTTCCACTTCGCGGCTACACCACCACTGCCAGACAGACCGCCGGACTGAAGGCGGCTCACCAGCACATCAGCATTCTTCAGCGGTGGAACAAGGCGCAGGACAAGATCACCAACAAGCTCAAGAGCAAGGTGAAGAAGATGGCCGATCAGATCCGTGCCTTGCAGGACAAGATGAGCTGTACTGCCTCAGCTTCAGGAGGTGTCCAGAGGACCGCAGTCGGTCCACGCCAGGCGATCCCCTCTGAGGACGACGACGAGCCCGACCACGACACCACCGGCGGACGACCACTGCCTCCTGAGCCACCACGACACTCTTCCTTCGAGCCGCGACAGCAGCGGAAGAGGCGCTTTGGAGAGCCGCAGCAGCGAGACCATCAGGCGCAGAGCTGGCAGACTTGCCATTCAGGCGATGCAGCTCCACTTCGAGGCCGACAGCGCCGACAGATCACACACCGCCGACGAGAGCTCCGCCGGACCAGTACGTGCCTTACACCACGAGCGAGCTGCGCCTACCACCGTCCCCACTTACACGCAGGAGAGCATGCAGGAGGATCTCGACGACTTCATCTACGGACGCCGCTGATGCTCTCTCCTGACGCACTCGACCGACCACCACCACTGTATCATTCCATTTTCCCTTTTCTTTTTCTTTTATTGAGTCTGTTTAACTCTCTCCTTGGTTTCTTTTCACACCGGGTCGGTGTGAAGTAAGTCCGGGGGAGGGTCTTTGTGTTTACTAACGTCTTTTTCTTTCTTTTGTTTTTGTTTCACCTTGAGTCATTTTGATGTTTTCTTTGAGTCAGGTTTTATTGAGTCAAAAACTTGTTGGGAATAAACTTATCTGATGAAACCATTTGATCTTGAATTCTTTCTATCTAGTGACCAATTTTGCAGGGTTTGTTATGTGTAAAAAGCTGGATTACCCTTTTGGTCAGACTTCCCCCAGGAATTTTCGTTTTGCAGAGATTTTGGTGAAACATTTGGTTGACTCTAATGCTATTGGACCACTAATCTGACATCAATTACCTCTCATTCGGAATGTCATAGCAGGGAAACGGACCATACACTCAGGACTTCTTATTCATTTTACCACTCTCTGTTGATCCTGAGTGGCCAGCCCATTTTTGGTTGGTACCCCACCTTGAGCCTTACCTCCTTTCTGACTTCATGCACTCTGTTCTTTTTGTCATATATGCAGATATGTGCAAAAACGTCGGAGAGAAAGGTTCGACACAGCTTCCCAACCACATTCAAGACGAGTGTTCATCTACAACACTGAGAATGGGAAGTGATGGTGGAGTATGGAGCCTGAATCGATCGAACTGATGGTCGTTCCTTGGAGAAGCACGAATACACGGTAACATTTACGAGCCATTGACACTAGTTCCCTCATAAAAAAAAAAAAAAAAAAAAAAAATCAGAAAAACTTGAGGAAAGGAACTAGTGGTTCAATAAAATGTCAAGCTCGACCGAATACCTCCAAGGAACACCACCGATCAAGGCGAATTGGGAGTTAGAGCTGTTCTGGATAAATCCAACATACAAGGAGTTGAAGAGTGAAGTGGTTGGGAAATGTGGCTATCAACAGAACCATTCTCTCTTGCTGTTTTGCGCGATATCATGCATCCTCCGGCGTATCTGGTAACCCTTAAACACTTTAACCTCACCAAACACAGGCCTTTTGATACCCAACACCGTCGACCCTGTATGATGTTCTGATGAGAGGTCCACGCCTAAAACTTAATGAATGTAGAGAGTTAACCTATGTGTAGCTTGAGTTTCTGCAGGATGGAGGTTCATCACGGGATCAGGAATGCGAGACTTCAAGGGGACTACAGTGATTATGCACTGACCGAACCTTGTCCTTTGAGGTCTACTGATGATCCTTCGGGGTATGGTTGCTGATGATTTGTGAGTTCCCGCGTTTTCAAACTTCTTCCCTATTCTTGGAATTTATGTTTGCTTGAGGGCAAGCAAAAGACCAAGTCCGGGGGAGTTGATATCTTGCGTATTTGACGCATTCTAACACTTGTTTTCACGAGTTTTATCGAGTCTTTCTAGTCTTTATCGAGTCTTTTCAGGTCTAAAGACGTTCCAGGGAGAGCTTTGGTCACATGGACCAACAGGGGAGAAAGCAGGCGAAAGGAGCTCGATCGAGTCCCAAGCTCGATCGATCCTGCACAGGAGGTTCGATCGACCTCATACGCAGAGCAGCTCGATCGAACACATGCAGACGAGATCGATCGACCCATTCACGAGTACTCGATCGATCCCATGCAGAGCAAGCCAGCTCGATCGATCCCGTTCTTCTCAGCCGTTCGATCAATCCCGGTCAGATGATATCACAGCCGTTCGATCTACTTGGTGCAAACCGACTTGATCGAACCACAGCGAACCGGATTGAACCGAAGTCGACCCCGGAGCTATTTAGACCTATCTTTAGCCACTGTTTAGGCTACGCTGTTTTTCAGAGTTTTACACTGTTGTTCATTGTTTCCGAGGGAGAAGAGATCAAACCTCTGTTTTCACAGTTTGGAGAAGATTTCTGAACCCTTGTTTTTTGCTATTTTCTTATTTGATTCAATGACATTCAGTTTCAGTATTGTTTGCTGTTTCGTTATGTCTGAGTAGTCACCCTGCTAGATCTAGGCTTTTCAAAGGGATTCATGTGTTAAATTGACTGAATACAGATAGGGCTTTAATACTGTCTTCGCCATTGTTGCTTACTGCTTAGATCGATCTGATCATTCGATCTCTGATCTCAGATTACCTGTTCATCAAAAGTGTTATAGGTTGTTAGAACGAACTGTGGTGAGCGAATCGTCCTTAGCCTGCGAAAGTT
Source organism: Microthlaspi erraticum (assembly GCA_902728155.2). NCBI lineage: Eukaryota > Viridiplantae > Streptophyta > Magnoliopsida > Brassicales > Brassicaceae > Microthlaspi > Microthlaspi erraticum. The sequence continues at coordinate 188,344 of CACVBM020000876.1, forward strand.
GATGCTGAGGCGATTCGTGAACTTATCGAACCTGAGTTTATTGCTTGTCATCAACTGCTAGATTCAAACGACAGTTTAGACATCTAGGTTGTTAGATAAAGTTATCATTATCGCGAAAGTGAATTGACATACTTTCATGTTTGAGTTCGAGACCTGTTCATCATCTGTGCCCTGAATAGTTGTTCGGTCGTTAACTTGTGAATCTCTGCGAATTGCCTTGGTCTAGTCCTGTTTAATTGAATTACATCATCGTTTACATTCGTTACCTGCTACTAAAACCAATCATCTTTGTCTTAGCTCTGTTTTAAATCTCGTAGTTTCACAGTGTAACGCTGGTCCTCTGGATTTCGAATCCTTTATATTACAATTTCATCACTGTTAATTTGCAGTAGAGAAAAGGACCTATTTCTAGTTTATCAATACATACTTTAATTATTTTGTATTTAAAAGTTTACATCTAATCCCAAACGATTAACAATAAAACTAAAATATGAAAATGATGAGATAATTGAAGAAGTGATAATATGACCCTAGAACATTATACACGTACAAGAAATCAAATAAAAACCAAAATCTAAGATTTTATTATTAATAAAAACATACCTTTGGTAAATCGTTAACCGGATTTGAGATCTTTTCTTTCATGCCATCAAAAGCGCCTAAATTGTTTTCTCTTCCGGCAGATATGAAAGATTTAAAGAAAATATTAGACTTTGTGACTCTTATATATAATAAAAAAAATTATCTAGCTGAAGAAATAATTGAACGATGTCTCATATGATATATATATCGATTCTTAGTTCCTTACACATATGCTGTCTTAGGTTCATTATAAATAAAATATTGATTTAAAAAAAAAAAATAAGCAGGCATTTTAAAACATAACAAAAAAATGGAAAAACGCATAAGGCATTGCAGAATTAATATCATCTTAAATTTTTTCAAATTAGGTGTTCATAGCTCATGATATTTACGATAAAGAATCTAATGTGCACCAATAACTCTATAAGGAATCTATTGCTTGATTTGTTTTCACCTTTGATTTTGAAATCTAGTTTTTATTCATGTTTTCTCTATGTCTAAACTGATTTAGCTTTGGCTTATCTACCTAAAACGATTGGTAAAGGAACTAATATTTTATCTAGCGCATTGATAATCTATTAAACAAAAAAACTTTGACTTAGTTTTGATAAATAAGTTTGAGAAAACAAAATTCCTAGGAAAAAAATAATAAGACCTCAATCGAATTAAGTTTTTTTGTTAAAACACCATTAGCAAATGTTAATCCTGTTACATGTTTTCTACTTTATTTGATAACTGAACATTTAACTCGCGCATAGGGACGAGAGTCATCTAGTATCAAACTCCATCCATTTATATTAAAAACAAGAAATCAAAAAAAACAAAAAAAATAAGAGAAACAATGAGAAATAATGAAAAAAAAACATAACTTTTGGTAAATTATATCTCGTCTTCCATGCCATAGAGTGCCTTTCAATTTTTTATGTCTTACAGTGGAATGAAAACTGTAGAGAAAATATTAGAGTATGTGACTCTTATATAAAACAAAATCAAAATCTATATGTAGATGAACAAAACATATCTTTTAGTGAATCTTTCACCCGATTTGAGATATCTTCTTTCACGCCATCAAAAGTGTCTAGCTATGATTTTTTTCTAGTACGGCGGAAATGAAAACTGCGGAGAATAGTTTAGAGTTCCCGATTCTTATATAATACAGAAAATAACCTAGATGTTAAAGAAATAGAATGACGTCGCATGTGATATAAAAATGTATCCTTACCAAAATGGTGTAATATTTTCACTAGAAATATAATACTGATTTAAACCCAAAAGTTTGAATGGGCCTATGATATTTTTGTATGAACGTTTTTAAAAAGACCCTAATTTTTAATTTTGTGTCGGATCCCAAATATTTTAGTCTCGGGGCTACAACCAGCTCCTGGTTTTTATGGTGAGAAGAAGTGCAGATCATGGTCTATAGAGTGCTTGTGGTCTAGTTAGTGCTCTCAATTGATAAGTGAACATTATCTCATTTCCCATTTCACTGATTTTCGCAACATTCTTGAAAAAACATGACAGAATACTTTAGTAGTCTCATATTACTGGTTTTCAGAGTTTTATAGCTGGTATAAAATTTTTATGATGGTATATATAATTTGTATCAGATGATGAGTTTAATACGTTATTACCCTTGTCTTGTTGAGCAAACCAAGGTAATAACGGACAATCTTGTTGAGAAGATATATGTGCAATTTTCAGTACAGCGGACAAAGGAAAGACTGGAACATTGAACAAGAAAGAGTTCAAAGGTGTGGTGACCTACATATGCCAGAAATACCCTCAGGTCGAGGTCAACATAAAAAAGTTTAAGCGAACCTTGGCGGCAAGATGTTTCTATTAAATTATGGAACTTGTTTAAGATTTGGTTGATATATTTCTATATTAGGAGTCTAAGACGAAATATACTACTCTAGGCACTAACTTCTCATGATCGGTGCGTATTGCAAAGCTGGAGGTGTGCTTGAGTCGACGTAGTATCTTTGTAAGATGATTGAAGCTGGTTTGAGTCCTAATCTTTACACATTTACATCTTTGATTCTTGGTCACACTAGAAAACACGACAAGGATGCAGCTTCTCTGGTTCTTAAAGAGATGGTCGATCATGCGTGTGGATGACGCTATGAAGATCTCGTATTCGGAATTTGTGAAATTGGGAATATGGAGATAGCAAATATGTTGTTGGATCAGATGCTTAAAGAAGAAGAAGCTCCGAGTGATAATATGTTTATTGTTGATGCAGTGCTGACCGAGTTTTAGGACATGTCATCACAAATGAAGATACAGTTGACTGAAGGACTTCGCGTATCCGTCAAGAAGTAGTACAGAAAGTCATGTTCAGAAAAAGGGCTTAAGGAATCGATCTGATAGGGCTGGACATTTGCTTGTAGCTGAGGAGTGATGTACTTGCATTTTACATAGTTTTAGCACATCTTTTATGCATCTTTTGCATAGTTTTAGCTTCCATTTGCATCATATCTTGTTCCTTTTCTCTTCTTATGCATTCATGTTAGTTTTAGGTTGCATTTGCATACATATGCATGTTTGGTCCTTTGAAATAGGTCTTTTGGAGCATTCTGGAGCATATGGGACATAAGGAGCATGGAGGGACTTGGCACATGGAAGCAGCTCAACTGGATACGCAAAGGAAGAAGGGAGAAGCCATCTTGAAGACCAGCTCGACCGTCTACTCGACCAACCGGTCGAGTTCCTCAACTCGACCGGCCAAGCTTCAACTCGATCGAGCTGAGAAGTCAAAGTCAAACCCGAAAAATGTTGCTTCCCCCTTGACTTTCCTTTGACCCTAAACCTAATCCTCTTGTATTTAAAGGCTCTAAGCCACGAAAAAACCACCAAGCTTTAGATTATTTTGTTTTAGTTTCTTTTAATTTATTGTCTTTTACTTTTTAGAGATCTAATCCCATCTTTGTGTTCTTGAAGCTCTTGCTTCTTGAATCCTTAGATCCTGGATAATCTCTTTGTATTTGCACTTGCTTATTTCAATAAAAGTTGTTTAATTTCATCTCCTCTTTCTTATGATGTCTCTTTTATTGCATTTGCTTGTGTTTACATTCATGTGTAGTGAGTAGTTACCCATTAGGGTTTGAGATGGGATAGATTAGAGGTTTCATATGCTTAATCCTTCTAGCTTATGGTCTTAATCTAGATTCTCTCTCTTTTGGATAGATCTTAAGGCTACATGACCACTACCCCTGGCTTGTAAGTCCTTAGGCGACTCCCCACACGAAGTGATGGCATTCGCTGGAAAAGATCCACTAAGAGCTCCAATATCTCTTGCTCTAGACAATAGAGGTCTAAGGGGTTGGATGGATTAGTTTGGGCAATGATCCTATAGCCTCCAAGGTTTGATTCTCACTGGCTAACCCCCTGTTTCTGAGATCATTCCTTGGTTGATAGCCTCCACCTTGGGAAAGGGTTGGCTAGGCATTGAGAAGCCCAATATCAAGAGAAGCCTTGATACAAGGAGTTTTAAGAGCTAGATTGATTAAGTGTAGATTCCTTTGATTGCAAAACCCTGTCTTGAACCCTAATTCTCTCTTTATCTTGTTAAAGTCGTCACCTTTAGCTTTGTTTGTCTCAACTCGTCCCTAAACTCGATCGAGCTGGTACTTTGCTCTGACTCGACTCGAGTCTTGGTCGAGCTGACACTTCACTGCTTTGTTTACTTTTATTGCACTGCTTTTCATTTTTTTAGGTTGTTAGTGTTACTTCAAATCTATAACTGCTTGCTTGACTTTCTGGTTGTTTCATATTCTCATAGAGTGACAAGTTTCCCATTTTGGATTGATAACCTCTTATACTTCAATGACTATGATGGTTAAGAGGAATTGATTGATTGTGATTGCACCATACCACTCATCTTTATTCACCACTGTTTGCATTCCACCTCATCTCATTTCATTCATATCTTCACATCCACACAAAATCCTATCATCAATTTGGCGCCGTTGCCGATTTGGGAATATTTTTGTTGCATTTGAGTTTCAAACACACTTGGACGATCAAGCTATACCACCCCTGTTCTATTGTACTGCTGGGTTTTTGTCTCTTTTTGCAGGTGTATGCGAACTCGATCGAGTCGGTCAACTGAGACTTGGTCGAGCTAGATTACAACGGGTAGAAAGAGGGTTCAGAGGTCACAGAGGGTACAAGAGGAACCTGAGGTGCTTGTTGCTGATACAATGGATGTACCAGAGGGGAATGGAAACCCTTTGGGCAATGGACTCGGTCGAGCTAGGCAAACTCGACCGATTGGTCAAGGAGATGCTCCAAACCGCCACCAACAGAGACAAGGGATTGTTCCACCACCAGTGCAGAACCACAACTTTGAGATCAAGCTGGGAATGATCAACCTTGTCCAGAACAAGATGTTCCATGGATTGCCAAGTGAAGACCCCATTGACCACCTTGATGAGTTTGATAGGCTTTGTGATTTGACAAAGATCAATGGTGTCTCTGAAGATGCCATCAAGCTGAGACTCTTTCCTATGTCTCTAGCTGACAAAGCTCACCAATGGGAGAAGAGCTTGCCCCATGGCACAATCACCACTTGGGATGAATGCAAGAAGGCCTTTCTTGCTAAGTTTTTCTCCACCGGTCGCACAGCCAAGCTTAGAGGAGAGATATCCAGCTTCATCCAGCGAAACAATGAGACATTCGCAGAGGCTTGGGAGAGGTTCAAAGGCTACACAAGTCAGTGCCCACACCATGGATTCAACAATGAATCCTACTCTCCACTCTTTATAGAGGATGCTTGCCTAGGTATAGGGAGATGCTAGACACAGCTAGCAATGGGAACTTCCTCAACCAGGATGTAGATGATGGCTGGCAACTTGTGGAGAACATAGCTAACTCAAATGGAAGCTATGGAGAAGAGTATGATCGCACCAACCGGAGCTCGACCCACCACTCGATCGAGTCAGACGAAAAGTTGAGAAAAGATGTTAAGGCATTGAATGAGAAGTTGGATAAGCTGATCCTAGCTCAGTCCACAATGAAGAAAGTCAACTTTGTGTCTGCTGAGGAGATGGAACCAGTCCAAGAAGGGGAGGATACACAATTTGCTGAGGTATGCTACATGAGCAATGGGCAAGGAGGTTACAACAAAGGATACTATAACTACAAGTCCAACCCTGCCATGTCATACCGCAACACTGATGTTGCTAACCCTCAGGACCAAGTATATCCTCAACAACAAGCAGCTCAGAACCCCAGGAACAGTGCAAGGTCATCTTCACTCAAGAAGGACTTGTTGAAGAAGAGGATCAAGAAAGGGTCATTGAAGATTTTTGTTTACTGCTGAATGATGAAGAGATTGTTGCTGCTGAGGCTCCTGGAGTCCAGATTGATCAACCAGAAGTGCATGCACCTACTGTGGCCATTCACACTTCACCAGTTGAGCTCGCACGACAAGCTCGATCGGCAGCTCGATCGAGTCCAACTCTAGCTCGATCGAGTCCGACCTCTTCTGTCCGACAGCCTGTTTTGCTTGATCCTTATCAACCGGTTGCCGCTTCCTCGTCTCGCCTACTTAGTCAAGGTCACAAGGAAGTGATTCACAAGTTCAGAAGAGATCTCAGTGGGATTGGAATTGAGTTGCCTCCTATGGATAGCATGAGTGAGGCATTTGATCAAATGCAAATGGTCAAGGATGTTCTAGCCAACAGTGATAAAGTTTCAGAGGTCCTACAAGAGTCTACTCATCAGTTCAACCTGCTTACTTCACCCACCTTCCTACCAAAGGTCAAGGATCAAGGGAAATTCACTCTCCCTTGCACACTTGGGCATCTTGAGATTGACAATGCCTTAGTGGATTCTGGAGCAAGCATCAATCTGATCTCTCTCTCCATGGCAGAGAAGCTAGGCATAGCTGGAGCCTTGCAGCGCCCTACTACTTCAATCACTTCTAAAGTCTCCTCTTGGAGTGTTCAAGAACTATCACTTGAAAATTGGAGAATGCATCATCCAAACTGATCTCACTGTGATGGAAATGGAAGAAGAGAAGGATTTGCCTCTGTTATTGGGAACCCCTTTCCTTAGTACAGTTGGCGCTTCAATTGACTTTCACAAGCAAGAAGTGATCCTTCACAAGGTGAATAGTTTGGTGTCATATCGCTTGCAGCCTAGAGGTTCAGACTTTTGTGCCACAATTGACAGTACCACTCTCAGTTCTAAGAGTCATGGAGCTACAAAGGTTGTGAAGGAAAGGGTTGACAAGGAACCAAGAGTTGGGAAGGATAAGGATGAGAGAGGACCAAGGATTGAGAAGCCACGTCTTGAGAGGGCTAGAGTTGAGAAACCACGATCTGATAGGCCAAGAGCTGAGAGACTTGTTCAAGCCCCTTGTGTGCTTGATGAAGAGAGCCTTCAAGCTTTGTTTGATGAGCCACTAGGAAGGGCTCTAAAAGAAGGGGAGGATGCAGCCTCTAAGGCAAGACCAGGGATAAAAGAAAGGATCCACCAGCTCAGGCCCCTTCAGTCAAGCCATCTCAGCTCACAATGACTTTGTTCCCCACCAAGTTTGAAAATGGGAAGATTGAGTACAAGATAAGGTACAAGGGGAGATCAAGGCCATTCTCTAGAGCCAAGGCCTTGGTGACTTCAGAACAGTCCAGGGACCCAACCAAGCTAAAGGAGCTTCTGTCTCAAGTCCTCACTATCACCCTTGATGGTGGGACTAGCTCAACCAATGCCTAAAAGGTAAAGGTCAAGCTATGGGACCTTAAACAAGCTCACTTGGGAGGAAGTCCCATGTTTATCCTTGTACATACTCTATTTATGCAATTTCTATCTATCTTTATGTTTTTAACCTTTGAATAAGTTAAGTTTAGGTGTCAAAAGCCAGCTCGACCGATAGCTCGATCGAGCTAGAAACCAGGGCAACTCGATCGAGCTACACAACTCGACCGAGGTAAGTTTTTGAATTTCAAATTCATAACCGTTTTCTTGGTCAAGGGAGTGGGTCCCACAAGCTGATTTTGGTCCCCCACTACCCTAATTTGATCAGAGAATCCCTAGCTTCTTGTTCCCTCTTTATTTCATCTTTTAATCTCAACCACACATCTCAAACACCCCTCTTCCCCATAACTCGATCGAATCCACCTTCTCTCTCCCACACTTAAAATTTCTGAAACTCATCTCTCTCTCTCATCACCACAAGAAAAATCGATTTCTCTCTTTTCTCTAAGTTTTTGCGATTTCTCTTTGCCTTTGTTTTGCTTTAGTTCTTGTTTACTGTGATTCTTCCATCATTCAAGCAAGGTATGAACCCTAAAACCCTTGATTCTTCATCTCGATTCCTATTGCTTGTTTCCTCTTGATTTTTGATTGCATGTGTCCCTTGTGGACTTGCTTGAGTAATTGCTTTCCTTTTTCTCTATTTATAATCTTGTGAATTTGCTTCACCTCACCTCTGTTTTGCATTAAACTTGTTGCATGTGCTTGAAAATTGAATTTGAGTTTGGTATGGTTAAATGCTATGTTCACTAGAATTGCTCATTGTTCCATTTACTAGTTGTTCTTGGTTCAATTTGATTGATTAGCATCCTTTCCAGCTCTTAATACTTGAATTAGGTTCGGTTATACTCTGTTTTCACCCAACTCGATCGAGTTTGTCACTCGAGTTTTTTGACTCGATCGAGCTGAGTGTCGAGTTGACCAAACCGATCATTACAACTCTAATTCTTTGAGTTTTTGATGCATTTCAGGACCCAACTCAAGAAGCAACAAGTTAAGATGTTGAGAGGTGAAGGAAGCAAGCAGCTTCAAAAGCAGGGAGAGAAGCAAGAAGAATGAGAGAAAGGATGCAAGATGAGGTTGGATATGAGATCAAAGAGAGAACCAGCAGATGAGAGGATGTCTGAGGAGGTCTGAGAGGAGATTGAGGGAAGAAGGAGAACCAAGAAGAGGAATGATCCTATCAGTAGTGAGAGCGAAGCAGGAGAGTTTGAAATTGGAGTGAACATCCCAATGAGGAGAATGATGAGTCCCAAGTGAAGAAGAGGGGAAGAGGTCAATCAAGAGATTGAGGAGAGTGAGCATGAGAGCAATGAGAATGAGCCCATGGAAGAGGAGGAGTCAGAGGAAGAAGAGGATGAGCTCCCCATTATGATGCTCTCTTCTCCATGGACTTTGTGGAGACCAAGTACCCACATGATGACACAATGAAGGCCCTTGGAATCTTTGAGGATGTGGAGTTGGTCTCAAGAACATGCACTTGGCCAAGTTCTTCTCTTACCGCATGGAGTCTACAAGGAGCTCACTTGTGAGTTCTTGGCTTCAATGAGGTACCACAGTAGGAGCTCGATCGAGCTGAGTTGGACCAAGGATTGGGATGGATCACGTTCTTGGCAAGGGAGAGAAGAGAATGGTGACCTTTAGGCAGCTTGGAGATCTGTTTGGGTTCACTATGGAGAGGGAACCATGGAACTCAAGGAAAAGAACTCCAAAGGGTTTGGGCTACAATCGCTGATGGGTGTACTCTTCCTCAAGGTCCAAGGCAGCTCAGATCAGGAGCCCAGTCTTGAGATATGTGCACAAGGCTCTTGCCAACACCTTCTTTGCAAGGAAGGCACCGGGACAATCAATGAGGGAGAACTGAAGCTCCTTGACATGGGAATCAAGCCCATCATCTCACGCACAAGGATGGCAAGAGGATCAGGGGAGATAGATCTGCAGGGAACTCATGCCTCTCCTTGACCAGCTCTCTCCTACAAGATCACAGCTTACAACACTAGGCAAAAGGGAAGGAAGCTTAGTGTTGGAGGGTCATCACACCTATCTGTGCAGCTGGAGTCCAACTGGACAAGAGAAGGTCTACTCCAGGTTGGATGGACATCAAGTTTTGCAAGACCAACCTCTCATTGAGCACAAGGAGTTGGATGGGAGATTCCAATTCAAGTTCACCATCCATTGGCTGGCCCTCCAAGCTTCTTCTGCCCAACCCTGAGCTCACCACGGTCTAGGAGGTACAACATTGACTTCAGACCCCCTGTGTACACTTAGTTGGGCATGAAGATGATTTGCGAGAAGAGGAGCCTGAGCTCGATCGAGCTGAGGATCGAGCTGAGATAACGCCAGGAATGCGGATTTGGGTGAGCCTGAGTGCTATTACTTTGAGGAGTATGAGGCTCCAAGGATGAACCCCTCTGTTGTGGCTGCCCACAAGAGGATTGGACTTCTCCAAAAGTTCAACAAGTGGCAAGGGAAAGCCATGGAAAGATGCAAAAGTCCATGGACAAGATGGTGAGCAAGATCAAAAACTGGTTCTTCAAGAAGAAGAAGTCCAAGGCCCCCACTTTCCCTAGGAGTAGATCACTCCTCACCACTCCAAGGAGGCTCCCTGCCCAAGAGCCTCACAGAGCCTCTTCTTTCGAGCCAAGGGAAGGAGAAGACAACACGCAGAGAAGGAGGAAGAGCTCCAAGGCCAGACGCTCCAGCTCGACCACCGGACTCGATCGAGTCCAAACAGAGGAAACTCAACTCGATCGAGCTGAGGTCGAGTTGACCTGGAGGAGCCCCTGTTTGAGAACCCTGGATTCGAGTACGATCAACGCAGTACCAGGACTTCTCTCAGACCTGGACTCCCTACAACCGCTTCGAGCAAGCCAGCTCCACCAAGGCCAAGGAAGCCACACACTTTCAAGATGAAGAAGAGGAGAAGAGGAGCCACAAGCTCGATCGAGTGAGCCGAACCCAGTCGAGTGGAGTGCTCCTGATGGCCGTCTACCATCTCCAGACCACGACCTAGCCTCCCAGTTCTTTGGGGGGCACTGAGGTATCCAAACACCAACCCTTGTATATACCATTTCATATTTTCTTGCATTTGTTCTTGTTTTTTCTTGGTTTTGCCCTCTTGAATCTTTCACTAAATTTTTCTCACACAAGGGACTGTGTGATTTAAGTTTGGGGGAGGGTTCAAGAGATGATTTAACCTTGTTTTCTTTGTTCTTAGTTTTTCATTTATCTTTTGCATAGAAAAACCAAAAAAATCATAAAATTTTCAAAAAATCCAAAAATATTTTCATCTTTTTGCATTCATATTTGTTAGACTTGTTTAGGATTGCATTTTTCACTTGCATTGTTGATTTGACTTTGAAAACTTGTCCATCTTTTGCGATTTCTTGAGTGCCCTGTTTTTAGATTCTTTTGTGCATTAGGGTGAGATTGATTGAGCAGCAAGAACCATGTTTATCTTGATCATATCGCTGCATGCACATCTCATTCAACCATTGCTGTGATTTGATGCATTTCCCTATCTATTTGAACCATAACTTGATCTTTAATTACCAATGCTTGCATTTGATTTCAACTCATGGCTACCACATACATATCTGGACATTCTTTACCTATTTTCATATCCCTTTTGCTTGTCCAGATAGCTGATCTCTATCTTTGAGACAGTTACCACACCTTAAACCTAAGCCTTTTCATTTCAAACCCCATATTATCTCTTGTGCGAATGTGAGAACCTTTCTTGGCTTTGCTTAGCATAAGGTGTTGTGTTTAAACCGGCAGGGGCAGTAGTTCTAGTTGTCTAGTTCTCTTGGGATTGTTTTCAGGCTAAGTTTGGGGGTGCCAACTCGAGCTCGATCGAGTTGGGTGTAAAAACCAGAAAAGTGGTAAAAGTTGGGAAAAACCCAAAGGAAAAAGAGTTTAGGTTAAGTCCAGGGAGTTGGCAGTGTTAAAAAGGGTCTAGTAAAGGTTTGGGAAGTTAAAAAAGGAAAGTAAAAAGGGTTCTAAGTAGAATGAAAAGAAGGCAAAGCCTCAAGTGTCAAAAAGGAAAGAAAAGTTCCCTAAGTGTTTAGAAAATCCCAAACCGCTAGATGTTACCTCAAGAAGCCTCTCCCTAGGAAGTTCTTAAAAGAAAAGTGAGCAAAGCTCCTCAGTTTCAAAGGCGAAATGCCAAAAAGGGTAGTTAGGATTTTGTTCTAAAAAGCTCTAAGTGTTGAACTCGATCGAGTTAGGATTAGGCGGCTCGAGCTGCTGTTCTTGCATCATCTTTGGTTCTAACACTTAGCCTTCTGCCAAAGCAAAGCCACTTTCTTGAGAGATCCCTGTTACTAAACCACCATACAAAAGAGACCCTCTTTGTCTCTTAACCCATAAACCCTTGAAACCAAATGAGTTGATTGATCTTGCATGTTTTTGGTTCACTGTTTTTGCTTAATGAATGTTAAAGGGATTTGCTGATTTGAATGCATTGTTTGAGTGACTGTGAAGTGGGATTGATGTTGATAAGCATGGTTAAATCTTAATGAATATCTCTCACCTTGTTGCATTCTAGAATCTCTAAGTTGGACATTTAGCAAATCGCTTTTGAGGACATGTTTTTAAGTGTTGAATCAGCTTTTTTCAAACCTCATCTCTTTCTTGTTCTATTTGTTTGCTTGAGGGCAAGCAAAGTTCAAGTTTGGGGGTGTTGATGTACTTGCATTTTACATAGTTTTAGCACATCTTTTATGCATCTTTTGCATAGTTTTAGCTTCCATTTGCATCATATCTTGTTCCTTTTCTCTTCTTATGCATTCATGTTAGTTTTAGGTTGCATTTGCATACATATGCATGTTTGGTCCTTTGAAATAGGTCTTTTGGAGCATTCTGGAGCATATGGGACATGAGGAGCATGGAGGGACTTGGCACATGGAAGCAGCTCAACTGGATACGCAAAGGAAGAAGGGAGAAGCCATCTTGAAGACCAGCTCGACCGTCTACTCGACCAACCGGTCGAGTTCCTCAACTCGACCGGCCAAGCTTCAACTCGATCGAGCTGAGAAGTCAAAGTCAAACCCGAAAAATGTTGCTTCCCCCTTGACTTTCCTTTGACCCTAAACCTAATCCTCTTGTATTTAAAGGCTCTAAGCCACGAAAAAACCACCAAGCTTTAGATTATTTTGTTTTAGTTTCTTTTAATTTATTGTCTTTTACTTTTTAGAGATCTAATCCCATCTTTGTGTTCTTGAAGCTCTTGCTTCTTGAATCCTAGATCCTGGATAATCTCTTTGTATTTGCACTTGCTTATTTCAATAAAAGTTGTTTAATTTCATCTCCTCTTTCTTATGATGTCTCTTTTATTGCATTTGCTTGTGTTTACATTCATGTGTAGTGAGTAGTTACCCATTAGGGTTTGAGATGGGATAGATTAGAGGTTTCATATGCTTAATCCTTCTAGCTTATGGTCTTAATCTAGATTCTCTCTCTTTTGGATAGATCTTAAGGCTACATGACCACTACCCCTGGCTTGTAAGTCCTTAGGCGACTCCCCACACGAAAGTGATGGCATTCGCTGGAAAAGATCCACTAAGAGCTCCAATATCTCTTGCTCTAGACAATAGAGGTCTAAGGGGTTGGATGGATTAGTTTGGGCAATGATCCTATAGCCTCCAAGGTTTGATTCTCACTGGCTAACCCCCTGTTTCTGAGATCATTCCTTGGTTGATAGCCTCCACCTTGGGAAAGGGTTGGCTAGGCATTGAGAAGCCCAATATCAAGAGAAGCCTTGATACAAGGAGTTTTAAGAGCTAGATTGATTAAGTGTAGATTCCTTTGATTGCAAAACCCTGTCTTGAACCCTAATTCTCTCTTTATCTTGTTAAAGTCGTCACCTTTAGCTTTGTTTGTCTCAACTCGTCCCTAAACTCGATCGAGCTGGTACTTTGCTCTGACTCGACTCGAGCTCTTGGTCGAGCTGACACTTCACTGCTTTGTTTACTTTTATTGCACTGCTTTTCATTTTTTTAGGTTGTTAGTGTTACTTCAAATCTTTAACTGCTTGCTTGACTTCTGGTTGTTTCATATTCTCATAGAGTGACAAGTTTCCCATTTTGGATTGATAACCTCTTATACTTCAATGACTATGATGGTTAAGAGGAATTGATTGATTGTGATTGCACCATACCATTCATCTTATTCACCCCTGTTTGCATTCCACCTCATATCTTATCATCCTTCATTCATATCATATCACATCCACACAAAATCCTATCATCAAGGAGGCGAGACTAGAAGATTCTAGAAGAGTCAAGAACTAAGTTGGACGAAGAAATTCGAAGCTATCAAGCAACTAGGAATATTTCCTTTTCCGAGAGAAAAATAAGGAAAGAGATATTCTTAAGAAGATTTGGAGTAATCTCCAAGGAGAAACCTTGTAGGGTTTCAAGGCGTTCCTATTGTGGATAAATAGGGCGTGGAGAGCATTGGATGTGCTCAACCCATACATTCGAAGATGCCTTAGCATAAGGTTTTGGGGTTCTAGTAGGAAGACCAAACAAAGGGATAAGGGCATTGTTTGAGTGTATCCATCTAGGAGAGAATGGTACGCATTGTAGTGCTGGATACCATAGCAATTGCAATTGCAATCTTGTTTTAGTGGATTCTGGACGAGGTTCGGGGATGTAGGAAACAAACCTTGATAAAAAACTCTATGTGTCTTTACTACTATTTATGCTCGTACTACTTTTTGTATCATTCACAGTCCGCGTCAGTACCCCCATGCACTTTCAATTGGTATCGGAGCGGGCTCTTGTGCATATTGAAAAGCTGCAAACAAGGGAGATTCCTTCGGAGAAGATGGAGGGTTACCAAGAGAAAATTCCCAGTACATCATGGCGCTTTAAGAAGGACCATCAACCTCAAGAGCGGAGATGCTTCAGCAATTAACTTTGATCAGATTATGAACTCAAGCAGGGGGAGAACTATTATGGAGCTATAATTGCTGAGTTCACAACCATGGTCAAAGAGGGAGAGAGTGTTGGAGGAATCAAGAAAATCGATGGTGTGCAATTAAGGGAGAGCTAGAAGATCATCATGCTCGGGATTGGTTATGCCATGACGATGGTGTACAATTATGGGAGAGTTAGAAGATCATCATACTCGTGAAGGATTATGCCATGATTCTAAAACTCAATCATCAAGGGAGAGATTGTTGATGCAGTGATGACCGAGTTTTAGAACTTGTCATCACAGATGAAGATACAGTTGACTGAAGGACTTCGCGTATCCGTCAAGAAGTAGTACAGAGAGTCGTGTTCAGCAAAAGTGCTTAAGGAATCGATCTGATGGGCTGGACATTTGCTTGTAGCTGAGGAGGCGAGTCTAGAAGATTCTAGAAGAGTCAAGAGCTAAGTTGGACGAAGAGATTCGAAGCTATCAAGCAACTAGGAATACTTCCTTTTCCTAGAGAAAAATAAGGAAAGAGATTCTCAAGAAGATTTGGAGTGATCTCCAAGGAGAAGCCTTGTAGGGTTTCAAGGTGTGCCTATTGTGGATAAATAGGGCGTGGAGAACATTGGATGTGCTCAACCCATACATTCGAAGATGCCTTAGCATAAGGTTTTGGGGTTCTAGTAGGAAGACCAAACAAAGGGTTAAGGGCATTGTTTGAGTGTATCAATCTAGGAGAGAATGGTAGGCATTGTAGTGATAGATACCATAGCAATAGTAATTGCAATCTTGTACTAGTGGATTCTGGCTGAGGTCCCGGGACGTAGGAAACGAACCTCGATAAAAAACTTTATGTGTCTTTACTACTATTTATGCTTGTACTACTTTTTGTATCATTCACAGTCCGCGTCGGTACCCCATGCACTTTCATTTATTGCACTTGTTGGTTGTTGCTGCAAGATGCAAAAGTATGGTGAGGCTCTGAAGATTGTGGAGGATATGATCTGTTGTGGTCACTCACCGCCATTTGGGGGGCTTACGGAAATTTTTAAAAAGGGGCCTGTTGAATATTAATATTTTTTATTAAAAATTTAAATTAAAAAATAATAATAATAAAAGCAAGAATGTGAAGGAAGCTGAACTCGGGTAATGCACCTCATATGAAACTACTGAAACCACTAAGATATGATAAGTTTTTGTTAATTGGGGGCCTTTATAAATATATATCTTGGGGGTCTAGTGAAAATGCACTTTTTTTAACACTACAGCGGCTCTGCATTTGAGTATTGTAAAATGTTGTTTTGCAAGGTGTTTGACAAAGGAGACAGAGAAAGCAGAATCAGTTATCCAGAAGATGATTCGCTCTGCCTTCTATGATGACGAAGTAGCTTGTGAAAACTGGCTTGATCTTCGGCAAGAGTGACTGATCTTAACGTTGCAGTAAGTTGATGATGGGGCCTTGAGGCTCATAGGCCTTCTCTGTTTTGGGACAGGACACAACACAAACATCCTTTGCTTTGTTGTAACAATATTTAAAAAAAAAATAACTTATATTCTAAAAGGATATTTTTAAACAAATAGTATAAGATCGATAATAAGATCCTCACCAAGTTTTTTGTTCTTTTTTTTTGTTTTTGAATTTGTCTTTTACCGCTGTTGTCAAATATAAAACTAATCACATAAAAAATTCAGAAAACCATTAAAAAAACGAAACAAAGACAGCACTTAAATGTATAAAAAGGAAAAAAAAATACTTACGGTATAACACACTAGAATATATATGAATTCAATCAAAGTACTATGGGAATATAAACGCCTTTTGTGTATAAAAAAGAATTCAATCAAAGTACTATATTATTACAAATTTGTAAATCTTGGATTCTTGATAACCTTCAAATTCTTGAGACGTGAGACGTGAGATACTGTTAGTAACACCAACGCTAGTCAAGTATTTACACCCGAACAAGTCAAGATACTCTAGATTCGAACAAGTTTTACAAAGAAAGGAAAGACCTTTATCGTTCATTGGGGAGAATCGAAGTTCCAGATGCTTCAGCTGTCGCATGTGTCTCCCAATTGTATGATCATCAGCATTCCCATAAATGTAGATAGCAGTTTT
Source organism: Microthlaspi erraticum (assembly GCA_902728155.2). Classification (NCBI taxonomy): domain Eukaryota; kingdom Viridiplantae; phylum Streptophyta; class Magnoliopsida; order Brassicales; family Brassicaceae; genus Microthlaspi; species Microthlaspi erraticum. Next base: position 204,725 of record CACVBM020000876.1, read on the forward strand.
CTCCACATAGGTATGAGGCACGAGCCTCGTGTGCTCTAACCTCTCCACCTCGCAAGGATCCATCATATTCCGTTTTAGAATCTCAAGGTTCTTGCAATTCATACCACCATTTTGATACACTCACTAGATATTTTGTAACAGCAGCTTATATCAAGTTCCTTAAGGCTAGGGCAGTTTATGGCTATCTCCCACATCGACTTATCCGTAACTTTTGGGCTATACTTAACACAAAGTACCTCAAGATTAGGACACCTACAAAACAAACCAAATCTAATCAATTCAATCTTCCATGGGATAAATTGTAAAACAGGGCATATCGAAAATGTGACGTACCTCTCAGCAACATATGAGATCGACCGATCCGTACAGTGCCATCCTCGAATTCTGGACCCCACAACCAGCTGTTCGAATTAGGGAGAGACAGAAATTTATCTTCCAGATCGAAGACCAAGCTGAACGACGGGTCTTTTGCACACGTCCATCCACGTCTTGCAGACCAGAAATGGTCCGGTGGATCTTTGCTCCATGCTCAGCCGTGAGAATATGTCGATGAAACATTGTTAGAGGTGAAATTAGCACATTTCCTTGAGCCCGTCACCATTAGTAAAATCATAAAGCCCAATCCGACTTTAGCCCTAACCTCCTCAACAATATGGCAAGACTTGAGAAGAAAGGCACAATCCATGAGGAAATGTAAACAAAGTCTCATGCTGACTTGAGGAATGGAAGGAAATCGAGAACAAGAGGAAGTTTTCCATATCGCAAAAGAGGAAGTTTTCCATCTCGCCGGAAGGAAAATATTCATCAAGAAGCCGACCTATCAACACTATATAATAAAGACTCTCCATTCGTGGAAAGGCATCCAGCATATCCGGGAATCATTCAGAATCACCAGCAATTCAGCTAAAAGAAATCTAGGCATTAGAACTCTCCTTGTTTTTCCTCTTGTTCGCTATTGTTCGTCTCGTCAGGCCTGTTGACGAGACCACTTCCTTTGTAACATCTTTGATATTCTTCGAGTTAATCAAGCACCCAGTTCCTTAAACTCACATCTTTGGTATCCCGTCTTTACTAGTGTTATCTTAGATTCAGCAGACATTCCAGAGTCAACTCAGTCCAGTTAGGGCCGAGTACGGATGGACCCCATCCCATCATGTTTTATTTTTGAAACACCTTGATCCCATCATGTTGGAATTTGCTTGATCTGATGGACAACGAAATCTGGTTGTCCCATCTGATGGACAACGCAGAAGAACTAATTGACTACGATAGTTAGAGAGCTTGGTCGTTTTGATCCTTTCAAGTAAGAACTTACGAATAATCTTCGCCTCAAGGTGAAAAGTCAAATCTCTGTGGACTTTTAAGCCGATAAATGATTCGACGTTCAACCATTTTAGGACGTTTACAAATCTCAACTATAAACTTAGGACGTTCAACCATTCGATGAGGAACAAGCTTGTGAAAACTTCCTTAAACTTAGGGACGAGTGAGTGCCAAAACAGCTTAACAGACTTTACTGAATATAACCAAAGGAAAAAAGATACGTATAGCACAAAACAAATGAATTCAGTCGAAGTATTATATAGCTGTAAAATTTGGTTTCTTGAGCTTCTTCAAATTCTTCAAGCGCGAGGTACTGTTAGACACACCATCGCTAGTTAAGTTTTTACACCCGAACAAGTCAAGATATTCTAGACTCGAGCAAGCTTTACAAAGTCTGTCAAAAGCTTTATCAGTCAATGTGGAGAATCGAAGTTCCAAGTGCTTCAGATTCAGATGTCGCATGTGTTTCACAATTGTATGAGCATCAACATTCCTATAAATGTCGATAGGGTTGTTATCCAAATAGTTCTGAGGCACGAACCTCGTGTACTCTAATCTCTCGACCTCGCAAGGATCCATCATATTCCGTTTTAGAATCTCAAGATTCTTGCAATTCTTAGCCACCATTTCGATACACAGGCAAGATATTTCATAAGAGCTATATCAAGTTCCTTAAGTTTATGACAGTTTCAGGCTATCAAGTTCATCGACTTAATTTGTAACTTTTGGGCTATACTTAACACAAAGTACCTCAAGATTAGGACACCTACAAAACAAACCAAATCAAATTTGGTAAGCGATTAGGAAGAATAAGATGATTTCAATCCTCCAAGGGATTAAGTTTAAAACACGGCATCTGGAAAACTGAGACCTACATCTGAATCTGTTGTCGAATGCTCATTCCACCCTACCAGAAGTTCCAGAAGGATGTTGTACTTCAAAGGACTAAGGAGGTGCAAGGAATGGTGATTTTGACTTGTGAATGCAGTGCAATCTTTCAACGAAAGGTTATCTCCGACAAAAAGGAAGATCTGGGGATTTTTACATTGCTTTGCATGCTAGGACCTCTATCCTTGAAGAACAGCCTCTGCGACCAAGGATCATCAGTCAGCCTTATGCCTCTGCCAGTGGCGAAGAGATTGGGCTATCACAAGTATCAAGCCTGCGGAATCTCACTTGTTTGTGCGGATAGATCAATAAGGCTGCCTACTGGGATGCTTGAAGATCTACGTTTGAGGATAGGGAATGTTGAAATCCCCACTGACTTCATTGTGCTTGAAATGGATGAATAACCAACAGACCCTTTGATACTAGGGAGACCTTTCTTAGCTACAACAAGAGCAATGATAGATGTCTGTGAAGGTACAATAGAACTGAACCTTGGAAAAGACCTAAAGATGAAGTTTGACATCAAGGATACAATGAGGAAGCCAACAATAGAAGGTCAACTCTTTTACATTGAAGAAATGGATCAGTTGGCGGATGAACTTTTGGAGGAAGTGTCTTTGGAAGATCACTTGCAAGTTGCTCTCACCATGGATCAATCTGAAGGGTATCTACATTCAGAAACTGAGGAGTATTCTAGGCTCCTTGACACTTTCAGACCGGTTCCGAACATCTTTTGCATTGTGGAGTTAGACGAACCGCTTTGTGAAGTTCTGGCAGTGAGCTCGACCGAGAACTCGATCGAGTCAGGGAATGAACAAGCAAGCTCGATCGAGCTAGACATCGGATGAAAGGAACAAGCTCAAGGAGATTGGTTTGAACTCAAGGCACCTAAGGTGGACCTCAAACCTTTGCCCAAGGGCCTCAGGTATGCGTTTCTGGGTGAAAACTCGACCTACCCTGTTGATATATCCATATATTACACATTTTAGCATACTTTTACATGCATGTTTACACCATTTAAGTCGCATTTGCATACATTTAGTCCACATATCTCTATCTATACACTTGTAGCCTCTTTTGGCACTTGCATTGCATACACATTACATTTTGAGTCTAAATCAGGTACTTTGGGGAGCTTTGGAGCCAATTGGGATTATGGAGTGTTGGAGACGTCAAAGCAGAGAGCAACCAGGATGTCAACCAGGATCAGGAAACCCGATTCTCGCCTTGTAAGCTTTCCTTGACCAAGAAGGGAGTTGACTTTAGTCAAGACATATCAAGACTAAGTGAAACGCCGAGTTTTGAAGCCGAAATCTTGGGGACGGAAAGAAGAAGGGTTTTAGAGTCTCCACTATATAAACTTAAAAGTCCTAAAATTTTAGGCACCTTGTAATTTGTCTTTCATTTTGCCACCAAGAAATACTCTC